>JASVER010000003.1:13639425-13726925 GCA_030449065.1 Oceanodroma leucorhoa | reverse complement strand
YGAAGCCATTTCGTGTTAATTAATCCCTACCAAATGATAAAACCAGAAACGTCCCTCGTTTTCCGTCACGAGAAAGTATATATATTTTTACTGATTTGGGTTGGTTTCCTTACGAGACAGGGCAGGAAACTGCAGCTCCCCTTTATATGCTGCCTCGCCCCCTTTCCCGGCAGGATTGCTCCCTTTCCGGCTCTCCCTTTCTCCTCTGGCACCGGCTCCGCTGCTCCCAGGAGGGGAAACGCCAAAGCCCGGGTGAACGCCCCGCTCCCCCGCAGCCCCGCTAGCCCTGGGGCACGACCATCAGGGAGGTGACAGACTTCGCAGTTTTGCCCCTGTCCCGCTGACGAGAGAAGGGGAGGCGGGGGAGAGCCGCGGAGGGAGCAGGCAGGCAGGCAGGGGAGGGCGGCGGTGCAGGCTGCCCCCCGCAGCTCCAGCCGGCTCCCCAGGCTCAGGAAACTAACACGGGGGGGACGTGCCAAGGAGAAACTTTGCAAAGCCCTGGTGCGAGCGAAGAGACCGGTGAGAAGGACCTCGGCAGCCCCGGGGGAGCAGCGGCTCGGCCTCGGGGCCTCGGTGCGCCGCGCACCTGCTGGGGACCCCCCGGGGAAGCACGCCCGGGGCAGGGCAGAGGGCTGGGGCCGGGGACAGCGCTCCGGGTAGGGGCAGGTGGCGGTGAAGGAGGTCGTGGAGAGCCCCGAGGAGGCGGCGACGGCCGGGAGCGGTGCCCGGCGCCCGTCCCGGGTGGGAGTGGGCTCTCCCCGCAGTCGGGCACGGAGCGCTCCCGCACAGCTCTTCGGGCCCGACGGGCGCTTGTCGACGGCAGCGCCCTTCCCGGGTGGGAGCACGGAGGATCGGCAACCTGGGACGCGCCGGGGGTGTGGGTGTCCCTGCCCCACTCGGGCTAGTGCGGGCGGCGAGCCGGCCCACGGGCTGGTTCACACCGCCCCGCTCTGAGAAGGTCCCTTGCGCTGCGGGTCTCCAGCACAAAACTCAATTATAACGGCTGTGATTACAACGATATATCTCTACCGCGCTCCACATGCTCGGGTGTCAAGGGTAGTGTTTTAGAAAGGGTGCGAGGGGCAGCAATTCGTACGAGAGAGCTGACASTTCTTTGATGTGAAAATGATGCCCTGATTTTTACTCCAGGGTGCACAACCGAAGAAAGATTACACTGTTTAAAAAGAGAAATTTAAACTCAGATGATAATAGTAACGAGCCAAGGAGGTGAGGTATAGGGAAGTCAATTTTACAACTAGAAAAGCAATCTCTGAAGGCCTTGTGCAGCCTATTGGGTCTGAGCAAGTGAAACTAAATTCCTGATAAATCATTAATCATGGATGATCTTTGCAGCTAAAGACAATCATCCCCGCGCAGGCTCTCACTACCGTCAGCCTCTGATCCCGGGGACTTGTGGTGCCGTTTGAAGGAAGGCCTCGGACACCCGGGGCAGCAGGAGAGGCCCTGGTCTCTTCCACTCGTGTCTTGCTTTCACCAAGAAGGACTCTCGTGACAGGGGAGAAAACAACCCAACAACATCTTAATTGTTTTCTTTATAAAATGATATAAGGGACAGATTCTGGCTTGAAGTCTTTAAAAAAAAAAAAAAAAAAATCTACTTCTACTCCCCTCCCCAGCAGGCAGCGCTGCCCGTCCCTGCCCGAAGCGGGTCATTTGTTTGCCTCCTTCCCACCCGTGAGGCGCCGCAGCCCGTGGGCGTGGGGTGCCAGGCTCCGCCGGCGCCGCAGCTGCCCCCCTCCCCGCGTCCCGTGAGAGGCCCCCGGCCCGCGGCCTGCCCCCCTCTGCGGCCCGGCCCGGCCCGGCCCGGCTGCAGGCAGGCTCCTGCCCAGCCCCTCCGCAGGCAGCCTGCCTGCCCTGCCTGCCCTGCCTGCCCTTCCCAGCCCCGCGCCGTGCGGACAAGACGGTGGGTTTCTTCCAAACGCACCAGCTGGTTCAAAGCCTTGCTTTTCTAACCAATGCCCGGGGATTATTAACACATTATTAAAACTCCTTTCGGAGCACCTTAATGAGACCTTCACTTATTAGTGATGGGAGCAAATTTCAGAGAGGTAAAGTGCTCAGTTAAGCCATGTCTATAGTTTCCAGACTACGCAAATGAGGCTTTTACCTAATTGAATTCAACTTCTCCTGGCATTCAGAGTCTGAACTCTTTATCCTTCAGCGTGAGGTGATCATCAGGACCAGAGCAGTTTTGTACGACAAAACAAGCAAGCAAAGAAACCTTACTCTAAGGGTAAAATCGTTTCGGGGTATTTGCCGTAGAGCAGATACACACACCAGCCAGCTGGTAGGACTTCTTCTTCTCTACACTCAGCTCTTGCAGGCTACTGAACTTGACAGAAGAACGAAGCTTTCCCTTCCCCGAATCTCCTTTCTTCTGCTACCCCAGACTCAAAATTGCTGTTCGCAGCCCCTATCGAGAAACCTCCACGCAGCAGTAATCAGGCAGAGGACAAAACGCATCCTCAAGGCAACTAAGAAAGGGTCTGAAAAACTTCAGAGTAGAGAAACACAAACAAATACATTTTCCAGTGCAGATTTATTAAGGCTTCCGTCTGTTTTGCCGAGTGCGAGTCAACCAGAAGGGGAAATAGCGGCTCGCTTTGACAGTGAGCGAGTCTTAAAAATTACGGATCGAATCAAAGTTTCAGGAGCAATTGAAAAAGCGCTCAGAAACCCGACCCCGAGCCCTTTGGGTACCGCTTCGTGAGCACAGCCTCCCCCCGCTCAGGGGACGCCTGCTTTCGGAGAGCCGAGCTGTCACCCGAGGGGACCCGCGGGGCCTGGCCCGGGCGGCGGCTGCCCCGGTGGGGGCTGGCACCGGCCCCTGCCCCGCCGCGGCCCCCGGGGGCACCCAGCCCACTCCTCCAAACCCGGGTCTCTCCTAAGCCCCCGTTACCAGCGCTCCCTCTGGTCATCAGCCAGTGACTTTGCTGCCCCGAGTCTTTCGGAAATCTGTTTTCCCGGGTCAGGTCTATTTAGGACCCAACGTGGTCCTTCCCTCATTATACTTAATTTAAAACACCAGGAAGATGTTATTTGTTGTCGAACTAAATAGAACGTATCACCTCTAGTTAAATTTGTAAATTATATTATGCTGCTGTTCTGGCTTTGTTTTTCATAATTTTTAAAAATCTGAACAAATCAATTATATTAGCCATATGGCTTGATCATATCAGCTAATTTCCATTTTTGTACAGTAATTGTTGTTTAAACACTGACAACTTATTAGTTAAGGTGTTTAGGAAAGATGTCTCCAGTCCTGTCTTATTTAAAAGGTGATTGAAATGACAATGAATACTCCAAGTAAAGTCATTAAACCATTCCTCCCCGTATTTTTCACTTTCTGTGTATTTAAAGAGTTCACAACAGCAGTAGCTGAGCTGCAGCCTGATTTATACTTCTGGAATGGAGGCCATGAGACCATCAGGCTTTCAATTCAATCTATTCCAGTTTGTAATGATTTGCTTAAAAGGAGACAGTTTTTGGTACACAGCAGGTAAGTAGTCATTTTTCTTAGTTATTTTAAAGGTGTGTAGTATTGAGAATGTACAAGTGGTTCCACTCTGGCATTTGCACACTGCAAATATAAAACTTCACCCCTCAGTGATCTTAATACTTCGTCCATTAAATGTACTTACTCATTTAAATGGGAGCGTATTTAACTGCTAGACAGATGGTCTACAGTGTGCACAATTATAAAGCAAGGGTTTGTGTAYGTTGCCATATTTTAGACTCCAGATTTCCTGCTTCCCTATACATTTTTTGCAAGCAGTTTATTTTTCCATACAAAATACTAACACAGGTGGAGAAGCAGTCTGGAATTCATTTCTTCTGCTATCAGAGATCCAGAGCATAGTCCTTCAGGCAATCTTCTTAATTTTCTGACAAGGATTTTAACTACTTTGGTACTTCAGATTTTTAGAGCATTTTAAAAACCATTCTGAAATGCTCTTTAGCACACTGGGATTTTAAATATTTGACAGACATTTCTGATCGTGTTTACTTTATTGAGCAAATACTGAAAAAATATCTTGGCACCACATCAGCAAAACTGAAGCAGTGACCAGGCAATGAGAGCTGGCAATTTTTTTAAGCTGTAGTGTACCGCAAATGAAAGGAGAAGGTCGCAAAAAATGCAGAAATTTAGGAAACACCACAACTGAGGTTTGCATTACAAGCTGGCTTACATTTGCTGTAGGCCTGTCTCACCCAGGCACAGAGGAGCTGGTGTTCACACACTGATCCGCTAATTAAGCCGGTGCGTTTATCTTGCCCAAGTAGGGTTCTCAGCAGTATTTCTTCTCGTGCAAGATTCCGACTCTGGGTTAAATACAGATTTGGTAATTTTCTGACTAGATTGTCTATGGTTGTCCTCACTCCCGTTCCTGTGCACCTCACAAACATTAACACATTAGCTCTCAGAATGACTCTATAAAGTAAGGATTTAACTCCATTGTATAACAGGGATCCCAAAGATCAGAGACACATGAAATCTGCATTCATTTTGTATGTCCCATGGAGGATACTGAGCTGATAATTTTGGTGTAGTTAGCAATGTTATTTGCTCATTGCTTTGCAAAATGAAATATTGAATGTGATTTGAAATCCTTAAAATGGAAAATACAGTTTGTAACCAATTATGAAAAGCTGGATTTAAATGTTGTGCTTAGCATTGTATGGAAGTTCTGTAGGAAGGCAGAGGTTGAATTRTATTAATCAAGGCAGCATTCATGTATCCTATGAGACCATTCCTTCCTTTGCTTCACAAAGCATTTCCAGCATCATTTAACTTCTCCAGCAAATGGCTGGGGTTTTACCGATATCAGACTTTCACTCTACAGCCCCGAGTCACTTTCAGAGGAACTCGTATCTGCCCTGGATGAGTTCAGCCATTCATGCAGCAACAGAGATTAGGATTTTGTCCTCCATGACTGCATCATAGCGCAATCACAGCTCACGGAGCAAGGTGAGATAAGGCTGTGTAAATCACCCTAAAACTGTCAGTTCCCAAGTTCCGAATGTTTGACTTTTCAATCATAACTTCCTTTTGAAATAACTCTTTGCATCCAGTTTCCTGGATTAAAGAATCAGTAAATGATCAATCCTTTACCCGGAAACCTCCCACCATGATCCATCAGYACCTGGAACCATGCTGGGTGGACCTGTTAGGGTAGCAAGCAGGGGGGAGTGGCATACATACTGCCATCAGGGGCTGGCATACATACTGCCATTTACTAACAGGAGAAGATGATCAAAGTTCAACTGTCAGATCAAGAAATGAGTCTGTTGTAAAGGACACAGACCCCTCTCCTGATGTTTCCACCAACTCTGCCCCCTTCCGTTCATGTTAGGTTTTGCTCATCCCCTTCCTCCAGTGCAGTTGCAGACTGTCGCTCTTCCTGCTGATCGTCAGAGCTTAGACCTTTCAATTGTCCCAAATAGTCAGTGTGGGCCTGATCTAAAATTCAGTGAAATCTCTGGGATTTGGATCAGACCTATGTACCTGCAATGAGGTTATATGATTTAATGCTTTGTTTGAACAAAAAAGTCAAGTTGCTTTTTTGCTAGTCACTTTTAGCCACTTACCAGAAATTTGGCTGTGCTAAAGGGGAGATATGACCCAGGTCAGGGGAAAGAAGGAAAGACTGGAAGTAGCGTAACTTTTTCATAGGCTTGTTAGAGACAGAATTTATAGTTTTGAGAGACCTAGGTGTTCTTGTTAATACAAACAAATAAGCAAAGCATGGACTATCATTTCAGTTTGCTGTAGGCTTACTCATTGTCACTATGGATTTTTCATTAGGAACCTGGCAGAATCAAGTCCTAACAAGCAATAGATTTAAAAGGGACATGAGGGATTTTATACAAAATGAAGTCCGCACTGCTCATGACACAAACTATTCAATTTGGGGAGACCTGTTTGTAGATCTGTAGTTACATGTTTGCAGTTCTGGTAAGGTGTTCAAGCAAGATATAAGCTTCCACAATTCACATTGTACCAAGATGATCTTAAAGGTCTTTTCCAAACTAAATGATTCTATGATTCTAAGAGGCATGCTGAGGCACTCAGCTCTTGCATGACATAGAGTAATCCCATCTCTGATGACTTTTTCTTCGTCCACCTCTTTGTCCAAAGTTGGGATACTGTGAGTGCATAGTAGGTTGGTTTCTCTGGGTTTTGGTCAGACGGGTTGCTTTTTATGTTCCATGAGGTTTGTTTTACTGCCCAAACCAGGGAAATGTAAACTCTAGAAGAAAGTGTGATTATCATTTGGGAAGAAACAAGACATTTTCAGAAGGAAGCATAAAGGCCTCAAAGCTCATCTCTATATGAGAAGGAAATATGGCCAAGGGACTAACTGAATTCTGCGGCACAGTCTTCACACAGATCAACAGGCACATTGCATTAGCTTCAGTGTCTTCCAGATTTACTTTTGGCTACACTTCAGTGTTGATCAGTCCCCAACCACACCACACAACTATTTCAAACATAACCCAGAGATCATTTTATCCATTCAGATTTAAGATTTGGAAAACAGAAATTGGTATGCATCAGAGCTGTCATTCCAACTCTTGGGGATTGTCCAACTCTTGGGGTTTGGGCAACTGCCATTGGAAAGACTGTAACACTTTCATTACTCTCATGAGTTGGTCAGTTAAAAAAAATTCTGTCAAAAATGTGAGATTCACATTTCTGCCAGTTTGTCACTTCCTAGACACGTATGGAGAATGCTTGAGAGAGGAGAATATTACCAATCAGTTAATCATCAGCTTCAGATGAAGCAAAGTGGGCAAGTGAATGGGGTCTTGCATTTTAGTACCTGCTCCGATTATATGTCTGTGTGCTTAATTATATTATCTTTACAGAGTTGCCTATGACCCATTATCTAAACATATGTATGGAAATACAGATATCTTAGAAATTTGTATGAGATAAGTTTAAGAGAAAGGGTGAGAACGGAGGAGATGGTTTGGTTTGAAGGGATTTGATGTCTTCAAGAGAAAACAATATAATCTTCTTCAAGGAAAGAGGGTCCTATTTTTTATTGTCCATGCTGTCTCTGCTAATCTTTGTGGTCTGTTTCTCATGGCAGAGTCCTAAACCATTGGAAGGGGACTAATCCAGTCAGAAATGTGAATGAGAAGGAAAAAGAAGGACAAAGGATTCCTGACTCACATTTGCAGCCACTCAACTTCATAGAGAGAATAGTAACATTTTAGTAAGCTAAAAGTGAATGAAAGTTGTTTTTCAGAGATGCACTGAATCATTTCTAGCGGCTTATAAAGCATTATTTGGTTGACAACGTCTCTTAAAATATCTGTTTATGAAATGCAGTGTTACTTCATGAAATTTACCATTTTGCTCCATGAAAAATAGCCCTTTTTCTCTGAAAAAAMCCCCAACACAGACTTAGCAGCAGAATCTTTAATGTCAAGAAATGGGCAAGATGTCAGTTTTATGCCGCATCAGAAAGACAGATACATATATTTCACCATTTCTCCTATCCTATTTATGATTGTTGCAATCACAAATAATGTAGCTGAGATCTAGTATCTACTTGACCTGTATGTATTGCTRCATCTTGCTCCAAGGGTAACAGCACTTTGTCATACCTATTTCTCTTCCTTGGGTTTTTATCTAGTATTTAACTCTGTCTATTCTTCAGGAGCCCAGGAGCATGACTCTACAGTATGTAGTGCTTGCCTTTAAAGAAACTCAGTTGCTGTGCAAAGGCTGTATCCAAAACCCACCTGAGATTAACATACATTACATGCTTCTTATTAAGAAGCTGGAATTCACAACTTTTTATCTGTGCATATTACAACTTAGATGGCACAATTCAGATGATAAAAACAGAGTGTGATGGTTTTTGTTCTGGTGGGTGGCATGCCATCTGCTTATAACATGTTGCAGTGCCTTCTTCTGTAAAAGCACTTTCTGTATCATGTTTTGAAACTAAACATTTGTTTAACTAAAACAAAGATAATTTTTAGCTAAAATTGCATTTAGGTTTCATGAACTTACTCTCAGTTCACATATTAATTTACGAACTACTATTTACATTTGTGAAGAAAAAATGTATTGCTGTGCAGATAGGTCTGTGTAATTAGTTTGTAAATGAAAAATTCCATTTAAGTTTTCATAGATCTTTTGTGAATCCTTGAATGTTGGATGTCCTGCTTGAATAGGTGATTACGCATATAGGTTTCACAGCTCATTTTTTGTCAGATCATGACTTTTTGGAAGCCATTTTTTTGGGAAAGTTTATCTCCTATCCATCTGTCTCTATCTTCCTATCTTCTATATAATCTCCTAGTAGCTTTCTCCTGACAGATCTCTGGACAATGTCCTATTAGGCTTACCTTGGGCTGCTACTAGCAGTTTTCCAGGTAAAAAACCATCTTGTCCTATAGGAAATAAAGCATATGCATACTCTTTTGCTCAGCTAAACTATTAGCCTGTTGTCAAACTATTGAAGAATAAAATGTTCTTTTTCTTGTGCAAAGCAGCGTGCAAATCTCAGCAGGAAGCTTTTCGATGTTATGATCCTTATATTTAATCTGAGTGCTAAATGCATGAAACTGGTTACTGATAATGATCTAGTCTGGGTACTAAAATGTTTCAAGAATTTTCCCTCTATCTTTGAGAAATATCACAACACTTGTGTAGTCATTCTGGTCTCACATAAAAGTTATTGCACATTTTGAGGAGGTTTCCCCAAGGATTTGGAACGTCATTTCTCTTTTTTAAAAGACCCTCTATAATTTAACTCTTTGAATTTTTCAGTCTGGAAGGCAGGGACCATACCCAACTAGTGAAAGAGCTTCCATAAAACTTTCTATTCCATTACYGAACCCATCAGAAAAAGTGCCTTCTACCACAAGTTGAAAATACTGATCAATTAAAGCAAGAGAAGATAAATTGTTACTTGAGTTTGGTTTGATAAATGTTCACCAGCTACCTGAGAACAGCTACTTTCAAAACTAGGCAGAGATGATATTGCAGAATAACGAAGTTAGGAAGTGTGGCCATACGTTGGAGAAGTAATGCAGGTGCGATTTGCCATGGGATCCTTGTGCAGCATCAAGGTGGATGACATTTTGCTTGTTGCTCTGCTGAATGTCCCACTGCCTCCACCTCAGCCTTGGGATCAAAATCAAGCATGTTGTCAGCAAGCACAATTTCTGAGATAAGTTTTATGAATTATATGACCCACTGCCTGACAGGGGTGTTAGATGAAGCACCTGCGGTAATGGCAGCTGCAGTACTGAAGGAATCTGTGCAAGAAATGAACGACATGAGGCACTTTGTACTTTGCTTTTGCTTGGATTGCGTACTGCGTTTGGGCTTGAACTCCATTTCTTTTCTTGCACTCCTCGTAACATATTAGCACCCTCATTGGTCACACTAACAAGATGAATAAGACTATCTTTTTTCTGAATCTATTACAGCTGCCCTTCTACATGTAAAGAAACAAGGAAACAAGGATTCACCGGAAAAGCAGGTGACTATTGCAGTCAACTGAGGTAATACCCTGGCCCTAGCTATTTGTTATAGAAAAAATATTTTGATCTATGCTTGACTTGCCAACAATATCAGCACTTGACCTACAAAAAGGTCTGTCAGGGACAAAATAACCCAGGCCCATGAGCAAATCCTCTGATTATAGCCCTTTACAGTCTCATTATAACTGGCCCTGAGACAACATGTTGTAATGTATCTCTCGCTGGACAATCAGAGTGACTCATTAGAGCTACATGGCATGAATGCAAACACAAACAGCATCTTCCCACTCCTCACCCTCCTTTGAGTCAAGGCATGTAACAGCATCTATGCTGCCCTGTCTGCAGCTCATACAGGCACAGTCTAATGACCTTTAAAAAAACAAGAGGTGTAGCTCTAACAGGTCAGTGCCGGGTGTGAATTACATGACCCATCCAAAAACCTGGGTAATTACACCATCTGTTGATGGAGTTGATGTTACTCCACGCTGAGCACCCTGCTACCCTGGCTACGTGGCCAACAACATCCAAGCCTAATGAGTTTAAAGTTAGCTCAAGAGTGCCTCCATTTGATTGCATTTTAGACATATCCTTGAAATCGCCTGTGCTTTCAGAACTTGCTTTGTGTTCCTCTGTCGAGTGAAGTATTCTGCAGTAGTCTTTATTGTTTCCCATGGACCTACTTTGAATAATGTAATCAAGTTGCATCTTGTCTGACAAACTAGACAGATCAATTGATTCAATTTCCTAAGGTATGGAGTTTCTATTGGTTTTTGATTAATTTTTGGTCATCCTTGGTCCATATTTTCAGCACATATTTCAGTGTGGATGCAGAGCAGAGCTACTGGGACTGGACTGTTCTAGTGCCGATCTCATCGATGCTGTGAACAGAAATGAAATTAAGTCCCAGCTTCATCTCATTGTACCCAAGACAGAGTAGGCAGTAGTGTATCAATATGGAAATAAATGCTTCAGTATTACCTAAGCCTCAGATGAAACATGTGAGCTGAGGTTGTGGGTGGATAAACAAGGATTTGGGACACAAGCTGGCTCCACTCTTTCTCTGAGTGGTAGGCTGGGTGCCTGACCAGAGCCAATCATGGAGGTGAAGAAGCTCATCTGGGTGGTCAGGGGCTACAGCCTGACAGTCATTTAAAACCCAGGTTTCTACATGAGGTGGTGGACACATATGGAGAGTCATTTGATGGAGGAGAAAATCAATTTGATTAATTAGTGTGGGTCTGTCTACCATAGAGCTGCAGTTTAGTATGCTTCTGCAGAGAATATTCCGTTTGTTTACCTTTTTCTGCTTTGCTTCACATGGTAGGCTAACCCCAGAGCACACCTGGATTCATTTCAGATGAACTAACCTGGTCGGTGTCTTCCTGCACACCAGCCACAAATGGGCATTCAGCCCACAGGACTGAGCTAGAGCTAGCAGAAGTAGAAAGCCCCTGAAATATGTAGGACGCAGCTGTCAGGTCGTAGCACTGTTTGTTTGCACTACTTGCTAAAGGAGGCATAATCTGTGACTCTTGCTGGCGGGCAGGCAGGAGGAGATGCTTCTAGGGATTATTCAAAGCTGCTGTGACTTTTCTCTCTTGCTCTCTTATTGAAAACACTTTATCTGTTTATTTAAGTGAAATATTTTTCTTAAGGAAATTAAGGGGATATATTATGATATCGTCAGGATAGCATGTTCCTCCCTGCATGATCCTCCATCTCCTTGAGAAAGAAACTGTGATACGCTGCCAGTCGAGTCATCCAACTCAAGGTTCAAATTAAGTTAGAAAYGGTCTCAAAATCAACACAGCTAAACCAATATTTATATAACTAGTGGAAAAATAAGTATTTTGCTAGTGGTACAAACTATTGCATGTGTGGATTCTAGCACGCATTTTTTATTATAGTCGGTATTTTTCAGCTGAGTGCTAATAGTTGTCATCTTGCGGGAAAGTAAAGTCATCTGTGATACTGGCAGGTGGGAGGCCAACGTTAGAGCACGAAAACATTTCTCAGTCATCTTTCATATAGCTTTAACAATCAGAAGAAAAAGTTTTATTATTTAATCAGAGCTTTAATATAAACTTTGTATTAAACTTTGCTTAAATAATAAAGCTTTTTTTCTTCTGACTATTGAACCAATATTAACGCAGGTTAGAAACGAGTTTACAGTTTCTTCCACCAGGTTCTCACACTGCTAGTATACATTTATAACTGGTCCCTGGCCCGTCTCTTTTGTGTATTATACACTTCTCCTATTTACTGTTTGGGTGATACTAAGTACCCCAGCTGAGAGTTCATGGAACTACCTGTACAGTAAATGAGAGAAATTAATGATGCCCAGAAGAGATATGAAGGGAAGCCATTATAACTGTGTTACAAAACTCCAGTGTGTTTCTTGCTGGTGCGGCATAGCTTGGTCACTCTTGCAAACATTGTGTTCTTCGGGTTTCTATTCTGCATATCCTCAGTCCTGGGGCAAGCAGAAGAGAACAGCTCCGTCAGCGCTGGTTTTGAAGACAGCAGTGTTAAAGAGAGCAGCACAAAGCCTCCAGCGCTGGACGTGATAAGGCTTTACAAAAAGGTGCAACCTGCCTGGGGGAAGGTGTGCAGGTGCTCTGGGGTGTCACGAAAGCATCACTTTCCAACAAGATGTTCTTTGTAGCCTTAGATGTAGATACACCAGGTATAATTGAGAAATGGGTTAATGAAAGGAATTTGTGGATTGAAATAGTATTCTATCCTAATTGAGGAGTGTCAAACATACATTTGGCTCCAGGCTAGCAGATGGTGCAAAATGATCTGGTTTATACTTGCTGCAAGTGCCTTCATTTGCAATTTTTTTTTTTGCTTTTGTAGAAAGATGCTTTAATAAGGAACGTTTTATATGTCTAGTAGTATAGAATCTTTTATAAAAATGAAACTATTTTGCATTTATTTTGACCTAGGTATTGCATGGTCTGTCTGGAATTTTATTGTTTAGGTTTTTAATTCTCTTATTACGTAAAGCTTAGACTGACCCTGTTTCAGTATCAGACTTCATATTGTCACAAGGACACGATTGTTTTGTTACTGTTTGGTAGGATAGGATACCTCTAGTCCCTCCACTATTGTATGTGTATGTCTTGCTGTCATTTCATAATTTCATCTCTATAAAATCTGTCTGTTAAAAAGGTCAAATTAAGTCCAAATGATAATCCAACATTCTGACTAGAATTTGCACTTCCTGAAATTTATATTAAAATACAACTCATCATTAAAAGGGTGGCCAATTTACACATTTTCAGCAGCCACTATTATTCAAATGAGAATCTGGGGAAGGAGAGAGCAATACTACACTGAAAGGGACCATGTAACCTTTTTTGTCTCTGTCCCTTCACCCCCCAAAGCCAKGCTGGCCTTTTCGTTAGCTGGTACTTCTAGAGGCCACATCAAACTGCCTTGCTGGCTGAAGCAAGACCACAGGCCACCACGCTTCGCCTTGGCACAGTCTTGAAAAACTTAAAGGATACAGCCTGGTATTTTGAGTTGTGCTTGTTAGAATGCTTTTACCTTAATATTGAATGAGTAATTCTCAGGATTTCTGCATCAACCCCCCCTTTTCCATTAGTAGCCCCTGAATACCTTTTCCCCTTCAGCAGTATGAAAATAGCAGGTGCCTGAGATGCTCTGACATGAGTTCATGACTCCTTGGTTGAAATGCAAAGCACTGGCTGTGTTGCTAAAAGCTGCCTGGGCTGTCTGTGTGGTTTTGAACAATTCCAGCTTTTGATGGGATTGCTGCTTCTGTCAGAAGAGTAATTCAGAGTATTTTGAAGACACATTGTGCTTCATATAATGCACCTGCAGCACAAAAGAATAACCACGTGGAACAGGAAAGTCAAATCTAAGCAGAATCCGTAAAGAACACAAAACATTACAGGGAAATTAAGAACTCGGTTATCCCRTGAAGTTGGGTATGAGAATCATCCTTCCTTTTGCTTTTTAAAAAGTCAGTAGCTCTTCCTCACGTATGCAAATAATTCTCCATGTATATAATGTAATTCAGGAGTATTTTTTCTTTTATTTTATTTATTATCAAAATATTTGTGTAAAAACATGATGTCTCTATTTCTTCCCATTTCTCTTATGAAGAGTTTAAGTTATGAAATGCATTATTTGTTACATTTTAACTACAGTATCACCCTTCTGAAGCCCCCTAAATGGACTAATTTCAGTGAAATAAGCAGAAAAGGCAGATTTTTTTTTTTTTTTAATCATAATCTCTTCCTCTTTTATACAACTCTTCAGCCAATGATGCAAAACTAGTTCTGGAAAATTAGAAATTCTCACAGTAATGCTGTAAAATAGATAAGTTGTATTATCCTTATCTGAAAAATGGAAAAACAGTGACATGCCCTGGGTGACTAGCCAAAGACAGAGATTTCACAGCAAAACCAGAAACAACTTTTGAATCCCAAGGGGGCTGTACTTTCTCCCATTAAACATCTTAAACCTATTTTCTGCCAAATAATCCTAGCAGAAAAAAATAGGGGGACAAGGTGTATGTACTGCTAAGAAAATGTTCAACATTTTGTGTGAAATCTTGTTGGAGGTTTCATTTGTTCATGACATGATCTGTTTCCCTTAACTACCTAGAAAACAAGAAAATGTAGCAAGGCAAAACTATGATTGAACATGAATATTTGTTAATTTTATTTCTCTTCCTATGACTGAACGTTAGTATTTACTAATTTTGTCTTCACTTGTTTGGGAGCCCTTTCCCTCTCCACTGTAARCTCTCTCTGTAGCAAGAGACTGACCCACCTGGGACCCTCAAGAGAGCACTGCGGTGTTGTACCAGCAGAAGTCAGTCATGACAGAGCTGGCACACCTCTCGCCGAGCACCTGAGCTAAAGCCTAATGAGGTCAATAGGAATCTCACTTACCTATACTCCTTTGCAGAACGCTAGCTCAAGGGATAAGCTCAACTCAAAGCATCAAAATAAAGCTTTAACAGGTGTAAGCAAGGCACAGACCTATGTGAGTCCCCCGCTAAAGRAGGAAATTTCACCCCAAGGAGAATCTTACTATTTTGATAATTCTTTCTAATTCAAGGGAAAAAAACAAACCTCTTAGCATTTCCTAAAAATTTACATTCATACACTGGTAAAAAATACGATGAAATTGGAATGAGCCATCTGAAATTATTTTCGAGTACAATTGGCAAAGTGTATTTTTTTCCCAAGACACTTTACTGAAGGAAGCATTCACTGGCCTTTTATCCTTTAGAGTCTGGTATTTACAAGTGAAGCTGCTGGCTGTCTAATTGCAGCTCACAAAAACATCACACAATCTCATCTAATCTCTCTCGGTCGTTGTTATATTTAGTTTTCTGTGGGATAATTTACATATACCTGAACTGAATTCTAACTCAGGTTAGAGGGAAAAAGAAAAGAAAAAGACTAAAAAAATCCCTAATGTGATTTGCATGCAAATTTTTTCTAAACAAAAAGGTAAAGAAAACACTGCTCTGTGCAGATGCAAGAATATCTATCCCTACACTACACAGAAAAGGTCAACAAATCAGAGACGGTGCCAGTGACATCTAAAACAAGCRATAACTTTTCCTTTTATACTTTGAGTGAAAACAGCTTCCAGTCACATCAAAACTATCCTACATATGTAAAGGGCTTTAAGTCAGGGCAGATGCATTTTGCAGACCTGTCCAATCTTCTGATGCATGTGAGAGCCTCACTCAGCTGGCCCCCGGCGCAAGCTCTCCCTGGATGCTGCCTTGCACCTTTGCGGCACCATGTCCTCCTGGCTTTTCTCTGGCTTTGGTCAGTAGAAAGCCCAAACTCTGCTTATCCAGTGTTGAGAACCAAAGTTGTAAAAGAAAACTCACTGCTAGTAACAGCTGTATGCAAAGCCAGAAACTGTCCTCAGTGGGTAAATGCAGGGATCAGTTCACCCCTTCATTGACAGTAAGGAATTACTTTTATTGATCAAGGTCACATCTTCAGCTCCATGAATGAAGAAAAGCCTTCTGAACTTGGATCTTTCTCTGTACGGATGGAAGATGATCACTATCCCTGATTAAAATATTTTCCCATCCTTACAGTTCCTGCCAAGCACCCCACCAGTCTGGGGAAATGCACATGGTGGGGGAACAGGGAGATGGCATGGTGGGGAAAAGGAAGGTGGTGGTACATAAAGGGAGTATGAGCCCTATGGTATTTTCCTGTGGAACAAATATTTCACCCCAGCAGAACATGCCTGTATGTGGGAAAGCTGATGGGGAAGAGAATTTCAATTTCAAATTCCCCTGAGCAATCGAAAGACAGATGAACAGAAATAGCAAGTGGAAACCAAGAATCTGGCTTTTGCTCAGTTTTGCAATAAAACATTTTACAGTGGAATCAACCAAGATGTATATCAGAATTAAGAATCTAGCTCTGAATGCTTTTGGCTTTCCAAGAATCAAATGCAGTTCATTAGTATTAATAACCTTTTAAAACTAGTTGATTTTTCCCGGGCATCTCTTTCACAGCAGATGAACTTGGTTTCATTTGCAGAGTCAACACATGCCAGTGATACATGTGCAATGCACGTTCGAAACAGTATTTTACAAAACAGCAGTGATGTGTGCTTGCCTTTTCTTTCTGAACGTATGTTATCAGTTTGCTTCTTGGCTATCTGTGTGGTATTTTTAGATTTTCTAACTATCCATTAAAAATGTAGACAAGCCCTGGGTCCTATTGTCTTTTGGGTGCTGATTTCTTTCTGGTAATCTTCATCTGATTATTATTTACTCACTCTTATCTCTTTAACAGTAACTTCTGGTTTATGGGAGTTTATTTGCTAACTGAAATTGGGTGATGTATGGTTATAAGGCACAATAGACTGGGAGATTAAATGTGCCACATGAAGAATTATTGCAGCATTTCCTGTAAGTTCATCTTTGACCATTAGTGCTACTGTAATCAATATTTTTAAAGATTCTGGTTTATTTGCATTTACTACTGCCATAAAGCAGCATTTAAAACCAAGCTTTCTATTATTTTTTCCAACACAGTTGTGATGCATTGATGCCTGGCTGTGATAGCTACGAAAACTACTATTCAGCATGTTGTCAGTGTTCTACTTCACAACACTTCAACACCTACCTATCCTCGTTTTGCTAGTCTTCAACTCTTTCCCCAATAACATATCTCCTAATTCTTTCAGCAGAAGTTTCTGACTCCCCAGCTACTTTAACTTTATTTTTGTTACAAAGACTAAACCTGAACTCTCTTACGATGGTCTTTAGTGCCATATGTTGTTCAAGACTTTTTCTCTGACAGTACTTGAAATGGAAGTACAAACGCAAAGTACAGAGACTCTTCCCAAAGTACTTCCCTGAGATAATAATTCCCTTAGAGAACATTGTGTTTAATAACTGCATTTTGAAATGATTTGGTATACTTTTTCAGGAAATGCAAAAGGCCTAGTGCAGCTTTATTGCATAGGAACTCAGTCTGTTGACCATAATAGGAGTTCCAATTTATGGGCAAAAATGCTCTTAATGACACATGATTTCAACATACACATTTGCTTTTGATTAAACTCTGTAACACATTGGTACACCCATGTAGAACTGACATTTGTCTTTATGAATCTCATGTAAAATGACACTTTGAGTCATGCATAAGGAATTTACAAGAAGAACATGACAAAACAATGTCCTTTTTGTGAATAGAGCCCATATTGTAAGCTTTTACTGCTTTACCAGTAATACATAATTAAATATGTCTACAAAGTCTGGCTTTGATCCTGGGGCTTTCTTCCCCGGGTTTAAGCTAGATACAGTTCCTGTATCCATGATATGACTACATAGTAGGTAAGGTTTACGTTCAGCCTGTACTTCTAAAATCAAGTCTCTTGTGAATTCATCATTTTCTAAACATAAACTCAAAGAACAGTTTAAAGCTACAATAACATTAAGATTTAAAGTCAAAAGGTCTAAAAAGAGATTAAGAGTGGAACATGATCGCAGATGGACAGCAGCAGATGGGACACATCCTAAAGAGCAGTTCACAGTTGCTAAAGGCGGTATATACCGCGGGGCATGTTCCTGCACAGCCAGGCTGAGCTACCTATTCAGAACCAGCAAACCAGCTTTGCTCCAGGGGCTCCTCCACTGACACGAGAGATGAAGCTCACCCCAGTGAGGTTATGGAAAAGCTGAACAGGGGAAAAATAACTTTGAATTCTGTAGAAATAGAATGGAGGATTCATTAAAAAATAATTTGTTCATGAATCTTCATCCCTTCCATGTCATTGGTTTGCCAATTTCTTCTTAGACTACAAAATTATTAACAGCTGAGACTTATTTTGGTTTTAGGTTGTCCTGAGCAATCTCTTGACTGAGAAATTCTATGGGGCAAATTAGAACAATTTTGATTGAAGGCAACTAACTCCATCTTTCCACAGTGAGAAGTGGTTTGATTTTCAGAAGTATTCAGCATCTGGAGTTCTTTCATAAAACTTCTGAAGGTAATAAATATCCATTTATTTTCTTGACAAAATTTAGTCTCCAGTGCCTCTATTATATTTTGTTTCATAATATTTACTTTCCAAGGCTGATTGATTATAACTATTTGATTCAGACTTCTTGAGCAATTAATGTCACTTAGAAAATTTTCAGATATCTGCGTATGAAACCTGATCCTCACATGTACACTGACTGCAGGTATTTTGCAATATTTACTCCAAACCCCCTGTTTTGCAAACATTCCTAGTAGGACAGTCAAGAGAGCAAACAGAAGAGAGGATGTGAATGCTGCCAAGGAGAATTTGCCCAAGTACTGGAACATCTGCAAAATCCCCCTCCTGTCCCATATTTTCAAGGCTGCAGTGTCTTACTTCTGACCTTAGAGACAACCAGACTGTGTATGGCAAGGTGGGGAATAGGAAAGGTGATGGCAGCGAAACTGAGTAAAAGGCATTTGCGTCACATGTATGGAAACGGAGACATTTGTGTATCATTGTTTTTCTCGGTTGGTCAGATGGGTGGGAAGAACCAGAGGCTGGGGAATTCAGAAATACCATCACAGGCAAAATGCTGAGTGTTCATAGTCTGCTTTTTCTTTTGGGAAGAGTGTGAGTGCTCTTAAGGAGGATCTCAGACTCCTCAGAGCAGCAGCCTTCTTGCAGAGAACCTTTACCAGCATGGCCTCTTTGTACTGCAGGAAATTCAAGAGTGTTTGATGAAGTTAGTAAAACTTTCATTTGTTTTTATGTTCAGGGTTCAATGTTCAGTTTATATTCCATGTTCAGGGCTGGTTTCTAATTTCCTCTGGAGAGACAACCCACAGCACCAAGTCTATTGGTCTATGGCAAAAGCTGGAGCCTAAAATGGTGCTGAAGGCTAAGCTTGTCGGGAACCTGATGGCAGAAGAGGAAACACAAATGAACAACTGAGAATTAATTCATGACTCCAGGAAAACACCTGAATTTGCACAGTTACAGCCATCAGACTGTCTGCATATGAGTTCTAATCTTCATTTTAAGTACTGCAAATAGTACTTTGTACAGCTAAGGTTTCCAACACCTCCTGGAAGACCTCATTGTCCATTGTCCCTGATATTCAGACTTACACTGTTCACACCAAATGCTTGTGTATCTGCCTTTGACCAATGTTTGAAAATTTTAGCACCAGAAGTTAAGCTATTACATTAATGAAAAATATGTTGTTTTCCCCAAAGTAAAAAATAAACCCCTAATCTTAAAGCTTCTTGTTGGATGAAAAACTTAAGACTAGCAGAGGAGTTGTCCTTAAGTTAAGGATGTGCTTTTTTCCAATTTGTCCAATAAATAAGTCTCTTATTTCACACATTCTGAGTGGTAATGTGTAAGGGCTTAGTAAATAAATTCTCTAAAGATCTATCTGCAGTGAACATGCTCCACCTTGCCATGGCAGATGCGCTTGCTGCACTGCATCTATACATTTTTAGAGGGGGGTTGAATATACTTTTCCCTTTCATTGCAATTGTCTGTAGCTGTAATTGTGAATCATGTGGATCCAGGCCATGGGACTGAGACCTGGGACAATGTTTCTCTTGAATTCCCAAGTTCCCAGTCTCTGTGCAGAGACTGTCTGTATGGGACAGAAAGGATGAGGACATGGGAATGCCTATGAAGGACTTCATGTGTGAGAAGGGAAGTTTGAAGTAGGTTTGTTTGTGATGCCAAGAAAATTAAGTTTTTTTAAAAAAATCTTAAATCTTCATGATCTTTTTCGAATGGTTATCCTGATAACCTATTCAGATTATAATGCTGAATTTTTGACTTTTACTGGTTTTCCTTTCCTTCTATATCAGATCTTCTGTGTATAGCCAGAGCAACCTACTACTGCACATAGTGCTCCCTCCTGACTGCATTTCTATGCTTATTCTGTGTTCACGTTCTTCTTATCTGTGCTCTATTTTATTGGATTTGCAGTGCTTTTAACTTTGTGAAATCCTCAAAATAGGGATCTTCTATTTATCACTCATTTACTTAATGAACAAAATCCCTTATATTGCTGATACAGTGGGAAAACATCAGCAACTTACAATCTTTTGACATTATAAGAGAAGCAGAACAAGCCATGTGACCATTCTATTTTTAATAAATCCCCTTTACATAGTTTCTTAATTCTATAGGAAGCTGCTCTTGGGGTTATTCCCTCTAATCCCCTGAGCAACCAGATTATTTGTATGTTGCAATACCACCCTTTTTTCAGTGTGTAGCTTCCTTTTCCAAAGTTTTGCTTCAGTTTTACTTGGCCTGGATGCAAAATGTTCTGATCTTTGCTTCTCTCCTTTAATCCTTCCAGTCCCTATTATATTCATAAACTTGTCAATTCACGTGAAAATCGTGGCAGTCTCCAGATCTGGCATTGCTTTCACTATGTGCGTATTTTCCAGGGTCCAAGAGATGCTGAGCTACACTTGCACCCCTCCTTCACTTCATCTGGAGAACTGCTTGCCTCTGTGGTCACACTTCTCCCTTGGAGTTTAGGTACCATTGACACAATTACTTTTTCTTTACCTTCTTCTGCGCCAAAGCTATTACAGGACTTTTCTCATTTCATAGACTTCGGAGTTTCTCATAACTCTTGGTTCTCAGGTTTTGTGGGAAGGAGGTTGGATGCTGGAAGATATCAGTGAATTTAGGGCTGACTTCTACTGTGTTTATATCTACGTCATTTATTCCCATTACTTTTAATTAAAGCTATGTTTCCTCTTCTTAATATCTTACCATATTATGTACATACAGTGGCCATGAAAAATAAAATGTGATAGGATAAAGTTTGCCTGGGAACAGGAAAAGCAATAGACTATTCAATACTGAGAGATGTATTATGTAGTGAAAAGTACAAGATTGAATACTAGCAGTATAAAAGAAGCTGCATATAAAGTTGTCTCCTTCCTTAGGGAAATAGAAGTCTACAAGCAGCCTGTGTGACATCTTAACATTGGCAATTGAAGTACGTGTACAAAGCATGAAGGCTAAATACTTATGCTTCCAAGAAGACCATCGTTTTCTCATAGGATGGAGGACATTTTTTATTGCACTAATAGCTGGCACTTAAAATTAAGGAGAGTTTAAGAAATACGGAGAAAAAATGAATTAGGTATTTCTGCAGGAATATTTATTTTGTAAAGACTGCAAACATACCTGTGATTTATCCTAGATAACTCACACTGGAACTAATAGTTAAGCCTTGATCTGGTATTTTTTGTTAGAAAAAAAGAACTCTTCAGCTTAATTTGAGTTTGGGTATTTCAAAGCGGGTATTTGCAAACTCAGAAAAAAAGACCTTTTCATTAATCCATCATTTTGGAAACAGTCACACTAACCCACAACCACATACAAATACAAAAATCCTAATGGGACTATTTTCTTACTAAGCCTGTAATAGTTTACATTCACCTAATGGCCTGGGGTTATAAGCAAACTACTCAATTAGAGAATTTAGGCTGGTTGCCCACATATTTTAGAGCAAATTATCCCTTCACAAATGCAGAACCCCCTATATAAAACGCCTAAACAGTATTTCCTGTTAAAAAAAGCAAAAATACTATTCCCTAAATTCCCACCTTAAGCCGACTAAGTATTTCTCTTTATGCTAGTGTAGCCATTTTATGGAGGAATGTTTGTTTTTGCCTCACATACCTCAATCTAGACCCTTTTGCTGGAATGTTTTTAACCTTCCAAGCAGCTAAAAAATGCTAATGCAACTTTTTTTTTTCTCAAAGTAAAATTTTAAAAAGTAGTTTCCCACTCTCCTTATTGGTGATACTGGAACACAGAGGTCTTCTGAAGGCCTGGCATTTTGAAGCTTCAAGGATAACGAATCTTCCTCTTCTAAGGGCACTCTGAATTATCTTCAGTGTTTACTATTTCTTCTACTGCTTCTTTCATTTAAAAGAGAGGTTGATGCTTTCAACCTATAAACACCCATTAAAATTTCCTCACCCTATTATGCCGAGCTGCTGCTCCTAATTGTATGCAGCTGGGTGGATCACTGAATTCTCATTTCAAAGACAAAGGTTTTAAAAATACAATGAACCACATATCAACTCCTCATAACACACCCGCTTCTGAAATGGAGATGCATGGTTTTGACTGTGTACAGGGGATGAATGTCTCCTTTGTAGTGTTTGATCATAACAGGGCAAGTCCGGCTCAGGCCCAAAGTGGGTGATCGGTGTCATGGGTCCGACGGCTCGGTGTCGTTTCGAGGCTGTGGATGGAGATGTTCCCCCCTCTGTTCCTCCCATTCTGCTGTATGCTTTCATGGTCAGGTGAAATGACTTTCTGGGAGATGCAATATAAGCTGAAGGAACTGTTGGTTGGTAGATCTGCAAGCGGTGGAGACACATACCCTTTTGCAAATGAAAATATATTATACGTGTGCCATGAATGCTGTCACAATTATGAGTACCAGTGAAGTCCCCTTTCTCTTGTTTGAGATCTGGGGTGAAGAATGAAGGTGCTGCTAGCTCTTGCCTTCATGGTCTTTTTTGAAGCTTATGAAGGCTTTTTCCATTATTTCAGTCAAGATAGCAGCTTTGTCCTCTAGCACAGAGCATGTAGATAGCCTCGTGCAAAATTCTGCTGAAGCCAAAGAGCTGGTTGTGCTCATCTGAAGACAGAATTTAGCTCAAAATGTGAAAATGTATGTAGTGTGATTTAAGTTAATAGCTGAAAAGCCTTTTAGTAAAGCAGTGAGAGAGATCGAGGAAACATTTGAATGCCCAAGGAAGACTTTAGAGCAGATGAGTCTACCATTTTTTACATGCTTAACATTTTTAGTTCTAACTGTCTCCCCTCAATGCTTTATGTAGTCCACTCAACCTTAAAAGTCAGAATCTGTGGGTTTTCTTCACTGTGCCACACAACACAAGCTGACACTTTTGAAGGTATGGGTGTTATAAAATTAGATGAACAGAACAATCTCCTGGACCAATGCACAGCTCAGATAACACAGCAGCAATGATAAATAAAAAAACATACGCTGTCTTGCAACTCTTTTAGTCTGCAAAAATTGTGAAGGCAAGAGTAGAAAGAATAGATTAAAATTGCCCAGTAATGAAGGAGGTTTGTGTCACAGAAGTATCAGAGGGAATCAGGTCTCAGTCCTGCATTATATGTGGACCCCTACAACTGTGTAGAACCCTAATAAAGTTTTGAGGAAGCATGCAGCTAAAATATCCCACTTAGACTCTGGTGAAGGATTAGGGTCTAATCTCATCCAAAGCTCAAAGAATAGAGAAGATGTAAATTCTAAATTAAGGAAAGCACACGTTAAAGAACAAAAGATGACATCAGTGGAAGAAAAGCAGTTAAGCACAGTGTGAAGAAGCAAAGAATTATTTCAGATATATATGAATTAATTTAACAAATGGTTGTCAATGCACATACTTTTGAAAGCAATGCTAAAGAAGTATCTTCAGAGGAGCTTTAAAATCAGCAGACTGCAGGTGGCTATTCCACGAGTAGGTTGTTCCTGCTCTTAGGGAAATCAACAGCAGTTCTATCAAGTAGGGAATCATATACTCAAGAATTCTTAACATCACCAGAAAAACAAAAGGCAAATATTCTTCGTTTTCTCAAATGCGCTCATTAATCAGGATTTCTTCTATTAAGATGGAATTTCCTTATTAAAAAACACAGTAAATTACTTGCAAAGCTACAAATACTATCAAAGGAATATGCAAGTATTTCAGGACTCAGGCTCAGACCAGAAATTCTGGAGCAAACTGGTAAAAACAAAATGCCCAATCTCTCTGTGTGATAGAATTTGATTAAGGTTTATTGGCTTTTTACTACAATTTCCAATTTGACAGGCCCTACTAAAGCTAAAATTGAATTTCATATACAAAGCTTATGTGGTTATGTTTGTTATTAGCATTGTCTTCCCCAGAGATATTTGGATTTTGTTTAACTGAGAAATAAACAAGTTAAATGCCGAATTGCCTGGCTAAGACAGTTATATGATGTGGTCTTTTCCTTTTATTATAAAGATTGTGAGTTTTGGGATACATGTTTAGGAGTTTGTGGTTACTTTACTTTAAATCTAATACTGTGGACTTATAATGTTTTTGTTCAATGTTCTGCTCTTTCATATAAAGTTCTGTGTCCTGGCCAATTTATGGCCAGACTTATCCAATAAACAAGTTTGTAGGAATGCATTTATAGATTGTTAGAAATATGTGTGGTGCCTGCACTTTTCTCAGCAATAATGTAGTGATTTATTTTTACTGTTAATTTTGAGTTATATTACAACAAAAAGGGAAAATAATTTGCATATGTCAGAAGTTACTTTCCTAAAAAATAAAAAAAATAGGAAGATGCATAGGCCAAGATTAAAAAAATACCTAATAAGTATGGATGGATTCCTCTGCTCTTGGATGCCAAGCCCAAGACATTTTAAGGAGACTTGATTTTCAAAGGTTAGACAATTAGTACTTTCTGAAAATCAGATCCCTTGCAGTATCTCACCTGATCCCACAAAACCTTTCTGAAAGTTTTCCTGGTAAATCAGAGAGTAAGCAAACAAACCAAATAGGAAAGCTTATGATTTGTCAATACATATATCAGACAGGTATAATTTAGTACACTATTTTACAGAATAGGAGATTGATAGTTGCACTGTGGAAGTTTCCAGGAATCCCAGGATCCAATTTGCTAGCCATGAGACATTCAAGCATAAAACAGAGGCAGCAGCAAACTGTTTACATCTTAAATATAGGGAAAGAAACAAACGGCAGGCAGGCCATCAATGAGACAATACCGTTTCATTAGCAATGTGCCAAATACTGTTATTTTTCACTGATCTTCCCAGTGCACTACGGTATTAGATCTTTTGTGAAAATGAAGAGAGGTTGTGATGTTTTGAAGAACAAATTGTTAAGACAGGCAGCTAGCAAAATAAGAATAAGTAAGTTTTCATTGTACATTAGTTTAAGATTCACATGTCTCTGTTTTAAAGTGAAGATAATTAAATGAATGTGTAAAATGACTATCCTTCATAAAGAATTAAATTCACCAACAAGCATAAAATGTATTATAGTATTTTTTCCTGGTTTTCTGGCATGAAAGAACTGATCTAGTATTGATAAACGTATATTACTTAATAAAATAACTCAGACATAACAAAAATATATATTTTGCCCTAAAGTAAAACTCCTGTAGACTTCACTACATGCTATTTCTATTTCCTGGTAACCTCCTTTATTCTCAGTAGGACTCAATTTGATGTGCTACCTGTGTTGGAAATTGAGCCTTTTCTAGCACATTTTATTCTGGCTTGTTTTGCCTGAAGAATTGAAGTTTTATTTCAGATTTTTCTCCTCTGCCACATCCCATATGCACTTTACCTTTGACTCATTACAGCTTTATTATTGGCCTTACTTTTCACTGGTTGATTAGTTGATTATGGGTCAGTTTACTACTGGAACACAGAGAATACCCCAAAAATGTGCAATAGAAACCTAACTCATTGCTCTGAAATGGCAGTTCCCAAATGCATTTTTAAAATTCAAGACACATTAATTTTACCTAAGCACCTCTGTGTAGCCAAAGCAGGCTTGGAATGACCTTGAATCCTGTCATTTGAAGTAATTGGAGTGATTACAGTAGAAATTCTGCTTTTTGTCCACCTTCTATATGTATTTAATGAAACAGCTTTATTTTAAGAAAGGGAATATTTTTTGACATCCTTCTAATATAATTCATTCAAGCTCTGTTTCAGACATTTGCTAGTATGACACACTACGAGAAAATCATGTTGCCTGGGAGTTTTGCATATGAAGGGACTAAATTCAGGTCTTAAATTATCTAAACTTGAAGCTGTAACAGTCATAGTAAAGGATACTCAGTAGCTGAAATATGTTCTGAAATCCTGAATGCTTTCAAATTCACATTCTTTGAAAAGTTATTTGAAAATCATGTGTGTGAAAAGACTAACAGAGGTTATACCATTAAAAATGAACACAAAGCAACTGTTCATTGTCCTTCAGCTTGCAAGATATATATTTGCTTTCAAGGGGAGCTCTAATACTTGTCATCTTTAACTGAATGAAATCACAGATACTTTTACATGTGGATTTTATTATATGAATTGGTTTATAAGCCTGCTATTTAACATGATTATATGAATTACGAACTGTGATTTTATTTCTTTTATAATCTTTGTAGAGCTTGCCATATTTTTACATGTCTATGTCTGGCATTATGTACCTTTGAAACTGTGCCAAAAATATTTATTGTCCTATTTCTGGCATTCTGGGACTCTGCGGTTCCGTTTGGTTTCCAACTAGAACAAAGCTTATTAGCAGATCCAGTTCTTGGTACTTTGCTGAAAACAATTTTATATGTAAATTTAATACTTCATTAAAGTAAGCTCTTGTAACAATCAGGAGTATGTATGAAATGCATTTAACGTAGGTAATGTTCTATCTACCATTTTGAGCAGTTATCAAAAGCAAAATATATGTACTAATTAGAACTTTCCTTCTCATTGCCTGTCTCCTCCAGCTTGACTAATAAGAAAGCACTAAAACGCAGTCAGGTTGAATAGAAACGGGATACCGTTCCCGCACTTGTCTGTGCTCTGCACACACATGCAGCGCCCTGGAAGGGAGGCTCGCTGCAGTAAGAACAGCACATTCTCATTCGCCCCTTGAATCACATTTACTTGGTTCCAAGTTCCATTACTCTTAATCAAGTAAAAATCCTCTTAAGGTCAACAGGAGTTTCATTCAAATTACTTCATAATTTGGCCCTCATTTTGTTGGGTTAGTTCCCACTTTGCCCAGTAGGCACAACCATATTAAAAAGGCTATTGGAAAGCATTCTTTATTTTATTTAGCTTCAAGGAAATAGATGTTAATAAAATTTAAGGATGTACTTATGTGTTTATTAAAGAGGAGGAATCCTGTTGAATCAGAACTCTAATTTGTTTAAAGAGCAAACTGCTCCAGGAAGCAAAAATAATGTCGCTGACTTAGGTATTAGTACAGCTCAAATACTTTCAGTGAGAATAATCATGCTTTCATCTGGAGACTAGGGAAAATTGATTTAGTATGTTTTTTTACAGAACATTGAGTTATTGTTCATACAGTCATTTCTCTAACTATAAACATATATTACTCATTATAACCATTAAAGAGTCAGAAGCTTGAAGTCATGCCCATCAGGGAAGGGAATGTACTTATATAATAACTGCTTCTAAAACTTCATACATGATTTGAAGCATAACTTATCTCAAATAGAGGCAAAACCATCTTTCTGCTTCTCATGTGACAATTTCACACTAGGCTTCATCTGTTTGTTCATGAGATCTTAATGATAGAACAAACACATACATTTCAGTGTTTTATGAGAAATCACTTTCCTGATTCATTGTGCCACAAAAATAAACCAAAGTTTAACCATGTTCCTAAACATACTGTCAGAGATCTATAGTACTCAAATGAAGATGAGACTGCCATTCCTGCTTTAAACTTCATTGTCTTTCAAGTATGGAAAAGTTCACACTCTAGGGTATCAACACAGAGGTTTAAGACACTAAGAGGTTTTTCTTGATTTAAAGCTTTGAAATGTTTACATTTTTGCCACAGAACAATAATCAGAAAAATAATAACAGTAATAATTGTACTAATAATAGTTACATAGTAAAAACAATAGCAACAGTAACAGCAACAGTGACAGTGATAGTGATAGCAATGGCAAGAGCAAAAGCACTAGTAAGTAATAGTAATAATAGTATTAGTAATAATAATTATTATTATTAATCAAAAGCAAAGGTCTTAATCACAACAAGAAAAATTTATGGCATGGAAAAGTTGATCTTGGCTTTTTCTGATGATTGTATGCAACTGTTAAAAGATTTTTATATGAGCCATTTACTTGAAATGATATCTTCTCACCTGATGGATTAGGTATTTCTTTTTCAGGTAATAATTTATCAGGAAGTCAGATGCAAAGGACTTAATGAAAACGCTGGAGCACTGAAATGCCCTACATGATAAAATACCAAAAAGCTCAGGGAATAAGAGTCAACTGTAAGAATACAGACATCTGACACTACAAATATTACAGTTGGATCAGAACATCAAAAGAAGCATACATGATTGCATACAAAAAATTAAACCAAAGCTATGATATCTTCCTCAGTGCTGCTGTTGCAGAGTGCATTTCTAAAGCATGTGATGCCAAAATATGGCATTAAAGTCACCCCACCTTTTTTGTATGCTCTGAAATAATTAAAATGTCATGAATTAAACAGTTTTATTTGGTTAATCCATTTTTAAGCCTTTTTTGCAGCTTCCAAGTTATATCTGCCTCATGGCCTCAGGCCTGAACTCTTTCTAGCTCACCAGTTCCCTCTACGAGGGCTCTGTCAGTCCCCTGAAATCTGAAAAATTTTCTCTAGAACTTTTCCCAGTCCAGTCCTAAATGAAACTTGCAACAAAACAAGACAAGAAAATAGTCTGGCGTCATCGCAATCAGTCATGTCAGTTAAGAGTAAAGTGCAGGTCTGATGTAACTTATACTGCAGATATGCCCACACAAGGAAGTTATTAATTACATATGTATTTTCCTGTATTGGTAAAAAATAAAATGTTCCTATATTGCTTTATCAAATATATTATTAACTTTTTTTTTTAACCAAAGCTGAATTACACAGGACATTCACAGATGTGTGTTAATTACTATGTATGTGTCACTTATGAAGTGCCAGCACGAACTCATTCTGTTCAAAATGCAGAGGAAACAGAGTCCAGGCCCCAAGAAACACGATCCATCGTTGGCTGGATTCAGTTTTGGCTTATGCTGACGCCACTGGCTGCGGTACATTCAGCTGAGGATGGGATGTAAGGATGCTGCAGCAATCCAAACGCGGACACCAAGTCCGTTCCACCAGTGGCAATAGAGTAGCTTTGCAGGCGGAGAGCAGAGCCGCAGCGAGGAGTGCCTGGACTGCGTCCCTAACAGCTCGGGCTTGCTTTAATCACTGAGGTGCCCACGGGGCGYGAGGAAGTGGCCTGAAGTGAAGCTGTGTTCTTGAGGAATCCCCTGTGGTGTACAGCAATGAGCACGGAACTGCTAACCAAAACAGAGTAACTGGGGCACAGTACCCCAGTTTTGGTCTGAGCAATGCAGCATACCGCAGCACCTAACTCTCAAACTGCATTGACTAAGTGTGGTGAAAAAACTGGTGAGATGGCAGCACATGCAGACCATAGTCAATAGTGGTATGGGTAGTGGATCTTAAGAGATCTTAAAGCTATCTGTGTACTCTCATTTGCTGCAATCACATCTCCATTTGCAATGTAGACAATGGTCCTGTTTCAACATCTAAATTTTCCCAGCATCTGAATGAGTTAAACTACATGGCCTCACTAGCCAGATAAGTCCAAAGGGGTCTACTTTAAGAGGATGCTGAACATACTTTGGAAGCCTAATTAAAAACCTCAGGTAAACACAAATTAGCAAAGCTAAGCTTCTCTTAACCAGATAGCATTTTCCTAAGGATGTATAGGACCACATATCTATTTAGAAAAACAAATCAGACTACTAGGCTACATATATTCCTAACATATATGAGTGTTATGAATGTTACCATTGGAAAACTCTTCTTGAAGGCAAAACAGTCTTAGGGTGTGAGACCAAAACATTTTAAAAAAAGTTTATTACTCATTGTTCAGTTTTCTGCATATAGAGGGACCAAAAGCGCTAAATGCAATCTATGATGGTGGGGAAAATTCTGGAGAGGTACTCTGCTGTTAGAGTGGTTACACAGAATCAGGTTGAACACCAATCCCACTGACACTGAAGGATTTTGAAAGGAATTTATTTAGAGTTTTAAATACTCTATAGGGGGCAGTTTTGAACCAGATGAATGAAAATTTTAGGATGACTGATTTGAAGTTATGGTTTTATCCTCACCAGCTACATGGGYAACATTTCTTCTTTGAGGTAGATCTTGGTTCTGAAGCAAACAGGTAGCTGCATGCTATATAATGGTAGCTAATAATACCTTTTTAGAACTACCAGTTAAATAGATTAATAATTGTATAGCAGTGATTAGAACTTCATGGAGGAGGCCTGCATAAAAATCAGTTATATAACAGTATCCAAGGACCTGAGTATAGCCTGGGATCTCCCTCACCATTCTGGTTCAGCCCTGAATCAGGGCTGGATTTTATGGTAACTTGAAAAAGTTTATGATGATTCTGGAAAAAAAAAAGGAGAAGGTTTTTGGAGATGCCAGTATTGGCTATAGCATTTCAAAAAGCCTTTAAATACGGTATCTTCATTATTTGGGTTTATTTTAAGTGGATAGTATGCTAGACCACAGAAAAAGATGTTGGTATGCCTAAAAATGTTAGCTTGAAGATGAAGATTTAAATCAGCTTCTCTCCAGCAACAGACCACTTTGAAGTATCATAACCAAGAGTGGGCTATAGCTGTATTTCATCTGAAACCAAAAAGGAAGACATCCTCTCAGCATATGGATAGTCATTGCTACAAGGATTTAAGCAGATGTGGCTCTAGAGTGCAAGCTGAAGTGAAGGAAAGGCTCAGTCACCGAGTCTTTTTCCACTTGGGAAGGAAGGAACAGTCTAGGTCTCAATGAGGAAAATAAAGCTGTAGATGTAGGCTACAGTTTTGACCTCTGTAACTGATAGCAGAGCGTTTCTAATATAGTCAGTGGCTCTGAATTGACTGCCATTACTTTGCTTTTCATAGAATCCTAGAATGGTTTGGGTTGGAAGGGACCTTAAAGATCATCTAGTTCCAGCCCCTCTGCCATGGGCAGGGACATCTTCCACTAGACCAGGTTGCTCAAAGCCCCATCCAACCTGGCCGTGAACACTTCCAGGGACAGGGCAWCCACAACTTCTCTGGGCAACCTGTTCCAGCGCCTCACCACCCTCATAGTGAAGAATTTCTTCCTTCTATCTAATCTAAATCTACCCTTTTTCAGTTTAAAGCCATGACCCCTTGTCCTATCACCACACGCCCTTGTAAAAAGGCCCTCTCTGGCTTTCTTCTAGGCCCCCTTCAGGTACTGGAAGGCTGCTAGAAGGCCTTCCCGGAGCCTTCTCTTCTCCAGGCTGAACCACCCCAACTCTCTCAGCCTGTCTTCATAGGAGACGTGCTCTGGCCCTCTGATCATCTTCATGGCCCTCCTCTGGACTTGCTCCAACAGGTCCATGTCCTTTGTATGTTGGGGGCCCCAGAGCTGAACGCAGTACTCCAGCTGGGGTCTCACCAGAGCAGAGTAGAGAGGGAGAATCACTTCCCTCGATCTGCTGGTCACGCTTCTTTTGACGCAGCCCAGGATACGGTTGGCTTTCTGGGCTGCAAGTGCACATTGCTGGGTCACGTTGAGCTTCTCATCAACGAACACCCCCAAGTCCTTCTCCTCAGGGCTGCTCTCAATCTGTTCTCTGCCCAGCCTGTATTTGTGCTTGGGATTGCCCCGTCCCATGTGCAGGACCTTGCACTTGGCCTTGTGGAACTTCACGAGGTTTGCACAGGCCCACCTCTCAAAGCCTGTCAAGGTGCCTCTGTATGGCATCCCTTCCCTCCAGCGTGTTGACCGCACCACACAGCTTGGTGTTGTTAGCAAACTTGCTGAGGGTGCACTCAATCCCACTGTCCATGTCACTGACAAATATGTTAAACAGCGCCGGTCCCAATACCGACCCCTGAGGAATGCCACTCATCACTGGTCTCCACTGGGTCTGGCGGGGATTGAGTTGACTTTCTTCATAGTAGCCCGTATGCTGCTGTGTTTTTGGATTTTGCGACTAAAACAGCACTGATAACACAGCAATGTTTTGGCCATTGCTGAACAGTACTTTGCACAGTGTCAAGGCTTTCTCTTTTTCATACTATGCTCCCTTAGTGAGTAGGCTGGGGGTGGGCAAGAAGTTGGGAGGGGAAACAGCCAGGACAGCAGACCCAAATAGGCTAAAGGGATATTCCATGCCATATAACATCATGCTCAGCAATAAAAACTGGGGTAGCAGAATAAGAAGGTGGTGGTGGGGTTGTCTTCCAGGGTAGGCAATTGCTCAAAGACTGGCTGGGCATCGGTCTGCTTGTGGGAGGTGGTGAGTTATTTCCCTTGCATCACTGTTTTTCTTTCCTTCACTTACTAAGCTCTCTTTTAACCCAACCCACGAGCTTTCTTAGTTTTACTCTTCCTTGTCTCTCCCCCATCCCGCTGAGGGGGAGTGAGCAGGAGGCTGTGTGGGCATTTACCTGCTGGCCAGGGTCAACCCACCACGACTGGAAAAACCCCAACATTTATAGGTTTTGTTATGATGCATTGTTACATACAATGAGTTCAACAATGCAGGGTCAGCTGAAGGTACACAGCTTCTGTATAGGAATTTCTACTTCAGGGCACTCTGAAGGACTTTCTTCCACATCTGTGCACATGCCCCCACTTGTGTAGCCGTAGTGGTAAAACTTCTGAGCAGGGCACTGAAGAGCTTGTGAGAAAGACAGTGCAAACAGAGCAAGTATTCTCTGTTCCTCAGTGCTCTCCGCACGGGGTAAGTGATGATGGGTGTCAGCCAAGAAAGGACACCACTAAGAAAACTGATAAAGTAGAGCACCAAAAGGGAGGGCACAGTTATTACAGCAATGTAAATTAAAGAAATATAGAGTGCTGCTTCTCTCCAAGTAAGCTCAACGGTTGCCTACAGGAATGAAGGGGACAGTGAAAGCAGTCGTCTCCTGTGACCCTGAGGCGACTCCAGCGCCTGCCACAGAGAAAACACATCCATCCACACTGCGTCTGCCAGCACCTGCTTCGCTGGCAGAGGCTGCTGCAAACCTTCACGCGACAGCTGGACCCTCATGTTCCTAGGCTTTAGTGTTAAAGCACTCTTTTTTCTCTAAGTAAGTATTAGAAAGAGCCGCGGGAGGACGGGCTCGGCCTCCCCTCCGCAGCCCCGCCGGCGCTGGCGGCGGGAGGGCGGTGACCGCCTCTGACACCCGCCTGCTTCGGCTCGGCTCGGCTCGGCTCGGCAGAGCACAGCACAGCCCCCGGGGTGCCGTGCCACCGCCCAGACGCGCCGGGCTCCGAGGCGCGGCTGCGAACGACCACAGGAGCCCAGCCCAGCCCGGCCCGCCGCCCGCCGCGCCTCGGCCGCCGCCTCGCACACCGGCACGACCCCTCCCCCGTTCTAGAGCGCCCCGCGGCAGCGAGGCGCTGATTGGCTGTCGGGGCCGCGCGGGGCCTGATGGGAGCGCCGCCCCGGCGGCCCGGCCCCTCCTTCGGCGGGCGGCGGCGGCGGGATGCGCGGCCCGGCCCGCGGCAGGTACGTGCTGGCGGGGGAGGAGCGGCCCGGCCCGGCCCCGAGCGACTCCGCGGTAGGGACTGGCTCCGCCGTGGGCGGCCTGGCGGGAGAGGGGCGCCCGGCGCCCCCGTCCACTCCCGCCTCGCCGTGGGTAGCCGGGCGGCTGCTGGGGAGGGGGGCGGCGGCGGGCCGGGGCGCAGCCTCGGAAGCGGAAGCCACGGGGTGCGGGGAGGGGGCGAGGGGCGCCTTCCCCGCCCGCCCGGAAGCAGGGGTGCGGCGGAGCCGTGGGGTTTTCCCGGCTGGCCGGAAAGGCAGGCGCCGGGAGCCGAAGCTGACCTCTGCCGCCGTCCTCCCTGCCCGGGGGCCCTCGGGCGCGCTCCCCGGGCCGCTGCGGCCGCTCCCGCAGGCTTCAAAACAAGGCTGGGCTTCAAAAAAAGCGCCTGACCCACCCACTCCTTGCTCCATCGCTTTGGCGTCTCTGTGTGGCAACTAATTTGGCTTTTTAATTAAGGCATTACAAAGCATAGGACCTCCACAGGACGCTTCCCAACAGAAAAAACTGAAAATGAAGTTTAAATAGAAGAAAATTCAGTGTCTTGCTTTAACTGAGAGATTCTAGGACAGGCTAGCAGTAGGTGGTGGGTGACGCTCCTGGTTTTGTTTTGCTTGTTTCCTTGTCCACGGCACTCATAGCTGGAGAAGCTTTATATGGTCACTGTGGAAGTTGCTGAGGTCAGTAGATCGTGGGAGAACATGAATTTTGGGTGGAAACTTTGTGAGAAGAACTGGAGATTCAATTTGAAAGGTAGAACTTGTGTTCTTTGTAATGGTGAACATCTGAAAATATTTACATAAAATGAAGTCACTAAGTTTACGAAAAAACCTCATTTAAAGATCATTCGCCCTTCAGGGGAAAGGTCTATATGTCTGTACACAAAGCCTTGATTTCAAGTGTCTAACTTACTTTTTTCTTTTAATATGATTTGTCTTGATGTTGTTTAGTCTTGAATTTCAGCATGTCAGTTATTAAAATTTATTTCAGAGACTTTGATTTTTTTTTTTTTTTGGGAGAGCTTTTCATCTTAAAATATCAACAACAAGCTTGAAGAAATTTGAGACTGACTTGATAAAAGTGTGATGAGATGATCAAACTAATTCCTCTACCTGGATGAATAGGTTGGTGGATGACTTCTGTAATTGTGCATGATTCATCCCTCATTCAAAAGAGAACCTTTTTCTGCTCTGGTGCTCTTACCGTGGCACTTCTGCTTTGCTTTTTACTAATTAAATTGCATATTTTTGGGGTAGAGGAGATGCTATCAGGAAATTCTTTTTTTTTTTTTTGAGAGTCAGGCAATAGAATTAGTGTTTTCTTAAGCTTCTACATTAAGTGTTTTTTAACACTTTGGTTGTCTATTTTAAGCCTAGGGCTAGGAAATGTTGCAGCTATCTTATTCGCATATTAAATCAGTGACAATTTTTGTGGAAATAAGTCCAATTTCAGCGGTGCTCAGTGAGTGGAAAGGACAGCTCTGTGCTAAAGAAATGGAGTCTTCAGAAGGAAAAAGTGCTGTGCAATAATTTGATGGTTAAAGCAGGGGAAGGAGGGAGACTTGTGGAAGGAGGACTCTTACCATGAACAGTAGGATATTAGTGGTAGGTATGTGGAGTGGCAGGTGAGGACAAATGAGGAGAGTTTGAAGCAGTTGAAGACAATTTGTGTTGTCATGTCAGAAAGAAGGGAAGGGAGGGAGGGAAGGAAAACATCTGAGGCACTCTTTAGAAAATTCTCTGTCTCCTAACTAAGGATTCGGTGACTAAACTGTAAACGTGAATCTAGTGGCCCTAATCCCTTAATACCTCTTTGGGGAAGGGTTTTGGCAGTATTACTGACTTGCAGAGCAGCATACGTAAAGCCTGTCAGCATCATAGTTCATGTAAAATTATGTGCACGGTGACACTTGTCAAACCTGTTTCTCTTCCAGGTATTTGCCAGATATTTTAAAAAGCATATGTAGAGATAGCACTGTGAATGTGTTATTGACAAAGGTCGGTGTCGCCAAGGGCTCACGGATAACCTGTGCCCAAAAGATCCTCTAACACTTCTACTGCAGAGGTTCTCAAACTGTGGCCTGAAGGAAAATGGCACTCGAAAAGGCCACGTGAGCATCTCCACGTCTCTGTATGTCCACAGCTGAGAGCTACCACTGCTCCTAACAGCAGTGGTAATGCTAGGGAAGCAAACTAGATTTGGGAACCTTGTGCTAAGTTTACAAACTTCTGGGTTGGCTATTTGACATAGCTTTCGTATTGTTTTGCAATAAAGATACTATCTGTCTTTGCAGAAATATTTGCAAAGAAAATGTCTGCTCAGATCTACTGCAATACCTGTCATGCAGAAACTTGCCTGTAACTGCAAAGCAATTGTATAAAATTCTCGGTGTTAGGTTGCGTGTTTGAAAAATAAAAATATTGCTGTTGTTTTACTGAGGTGAGTTGCTGTAGTAGTGATTATTTTGAGAATTTACTCAAGAGTCTAAGGGGTAATTGTGCTTTTTCTGTAGCTCACCCCTTTAAGCTAGTAATTTGCCAGCAACAGAGCTAATTTGTCCATCTGTTCTAGCTTCATTTTGGTGGCATTTCAAATATGGATTTCCTTATCTTTCAAGATTGGTTTTTGAAATCATAGGGCCTATAGTTCTGGATTCTGAAGTCCTTGGCTTTCTTAAAAGGTGAAAGGGTTACCATACTACAGTAGTGTTCGTGCTAGTGAGCAATGTGTATCCTATATTATATTAATTTGTTCTGACAGCCTCAGACAATTTGGAAACAAATTTGGATTGAGATTAGGTTTCTTTATATTTCAATTTTTGGCCAAAGGTAACTTAATAAACAAGATGATAATCACTTATATTTCTGCCTGACTCGATCAGTGCTTTGTTTTAATAAGTCTTACTGTTTCATTCCAGAGTTAAAAAGGTTTGAGCCCTAGCTGGGATTGAGCATTAGTTTACTGTTGGGGTTGATATGAACTGATCACTTTTTCATTCATTGGGTAAAAACTTGTAAATTAAGTGACTGGAGAGAAATTCTGCCATCCTAAGGTTCAAAATCAATTGATTCCAACTACCTGCCGATGGAAAGTTGCTACACTTTTGTTGTGGTTTGACACTAGCCAGCAACTGAACACCACATAGCTGCTTGCTCAATCCCCTCCTCTGGTGGGATGGGAGAAAGAATCGGGAGAGTAAAAGTAAGAAAAGTTGTGGGTTGAGATAAAGACAATTTAATAACTGAAATAAAATAAAGGAAAATAGTAGTAGTAATAATAATAATAAAAGACTCTACAAAGCAAGTGATGCAGGATGCAATTGCTTACCACCTGCTGACCGATGCCCAGCCAGTTCCTGAGCAGCGGTCGCTGCCCCCTGGCCGACTCCCCTGGTGTATATACTGAGCATGATGTCATATGGTGTGGAATACCCCTTTGGCCAGTTTGGGTCAGCTGTCCTGGCTGTGCCCCCTCCCAGATTCTTRTGCACCTGGCAGGGCACGGGAAGCTGAAAAGTCCTTGACTAGTGTAAGCACTACTTAGCAATAACTAAAACATTAGTGTGTTATCAACATTGTTCTCATACTAAATCCAAAACACAGCACTATAGCAGCTACTAGGAAGAAAATTAACTCTATCCTAGCCAAAACCAGGGCAACTTTTGTTTCAGGAACCTAGATTCAGATCATCAGATTAGTGCTGTTCATGGTTCCAGGTTTGTGTAGAGTGAGGCGAGTTACTTTTGCACCTTTGGAATTCCTTTAGGGCCACTTGATGTGATGGCACTGTGCGTTGTGTGCAGGGAAGACTTGCCAATGTAGTGCTTTCCTAGAGCAAGTGAAATCTCTTTGAAACTGATTATTTCACATTATACAAAGAAAAAACAATAGTGCTATTCAATACGTTCTTGCTGATGAACATGAAAAGCATGAAAAGGAAGTAGATTCATTGGAGATGAACTTTCTCACGAATAGAAGGATATTAATGCTGGATGCCTGGAGTGACAGCTGAAAAGGAATGTCGAGAGTTATGCTTATGAGCAGCAGAGGAAATAACTGGAAATCAGTTTCTTAAATAATCCTGCTTAATAATAAGTTTCTAAAATTGTCTTTCTGCTGGAGGATTTTGGTGTCTTTTTTAGCAGTTATTTTGTACCTCTATTTTTGAGGACTCCCCTCTGGCTAAATATTTCCAAAGTAAAAATAAGTTTGGCCACATCAAGGCTGATCAACTGACTTACAAGATGGCCTATGAAACAGAAGACTGGATTTTAAAATAACATATAGCTAAATAACTAGGCAATGGCATTATGCAGTATTTTGATTCCTTTAGGTATTGGAATAAATTAGTGAATCTTGGACTATACTGTTAGATTGCTCCTAAGTGCTTAATGCTTCACTTCTAGCTGTGAATTCTTGTAGAAGATTGATAGCTCTGCCAACATTTGTCCACAATAGAAGATGGGTGGATTAATTTCAAGATGGAGGGTAAGTAAAATCGTGTAACAACATAATAATCTTTAGTCTAGAAGATGGGAGTATGCAGGACGTGTTCCTTAATGCCTGTTGGTTGACTGTTAATGCTGGTTTAATGTTAGTGCTAAACTTCCCATTAATATGTCACTTAAAAGTCCAGTAGTGAGACATAATGACCAAAAATATTCTCTGCCAAATCCCTAAACTGTGAAACTGTGTGGCTGTCCTTTATTTCCTTTGCAGTACCAGGCCTGGCACTGGTTTGGTTGACTTATAAAAATACAGTTTTAACTCCTTCTGTAAATCTAAACAGTTTTGTGGTGCTTCATCGGGATAGATAAAGCAGCATCTGTGACTTTAAAGATTGGTGGCTATTTTAGGTCAAAATGGTTACATTCAGAATATCATTCTATGTCTGTTTTAACAAATATTTTGGTAGCTACTTATACCTATACAAGTCTTCCTTCCTAACTGTTTTGATTGGCTTGTATATTACTGAATGGTGCACTGAGTTTATGAGGAGGAGGCATGAGGCTTTTGACTACTCTCCTGGCAGGTGTGAGTTGTTCAAGTCTAGGTTTGCCTTTGCATATTATCAAAACTCCTTTAAAGGCAGAAGTTTAGGTGAAATTTTAGTTTTGTGGAATAAAAAGAAACTTGCTTTCATGGTGTCGCAGTGTGGGCTATGGTTTTTGAATTTGTGGTTTGAAGGGTGGGGGAAGATAACGGCTTTCTCAGAAATTAGGAAAGATTCCTAGAAGGTGGATTCCAAGTTGTTCCGAAGGGGAATTTTACTGGAGATTATAACACTTATTTGCAGTTGCTTATAATTTATTTAGAGCATGTGTCTTTGTGTGGAATGAATAATAATAAAAAGCTTAAGTTCTCAGGTTAGGGCTTCCTGTGTATGTTCTCTTTGTTTTGCCTATTCCTTCCACTCATCAATTCTCTCCTTGTTTTACTTCCCACCCACACATCCGTTATTGCTGTACACACATTATAGGTTTTCATCTTCTGTGGTGTAGGAGAGGGGCCTTCAGTTAATAGTAATACCAATGGTAAATAGTGATTCATTACAGTCCCTCCTATTTGTCACTATTAAAGTAGGAAAACTTCTTACCTTTATGTAAAATAGATAATATATTATTCTATTATAATGTCTTTTTGTTAGAAAACAGTTAATGTACAGTAATCCTCAAAAACCTTTTGTTTTAGTGAGATTAACACTTTGTTCTTTCCCTTGTAAGCAGGCAAAGCCTTCCACTGTAGAAGTATTAGAAAAAATTGATAAGGTATGTATTTGCTTTTTGGTGTTTTGTTTGAGTTTTGTTTAGAAATATGCATCTTTTCTGCGGGCCATGTATTTCTTTCACATTAGGTAAAATACTGTCACGGAATTTTAAATTATTTTGATAATTATTCCAGTTGGATGTACTAGAGATTAAGTTTCAGATGGACTGCTACCTTTTTTCTCCTTATTAATAGTTACTTAGAAATAAACATACCATATAATAGTGAGTAACTATTGATGGTAACTTACTATAAGTAATTATATTACCATATAATAAACATACCATAGATAGTGAGAAACTACAGTTTAAATATTTATTTAGAGAGCCTGAAATGGGAATGAATGTGAAGTTGGCTTGATTACACAATTTAATTATAACTAATGTTTAAACTCCCATGTAATGGAAAATGTCACTAACGCAAAGTTYCATTCATCAGGCTCATTAGAAAAATCTTCAATGTATGGTTTTAAGTGTAAAAGTTTTAACTGTAGTGGTAGTAAGTAAGGTCAGGGGCAGGATAACTGAATAGATGGTTTAGTAATCAGTTGTGATTTTTAGCCAGAATTTGTGACAGATGTCTGTACTTTATGGGGAAATTAACTGTTTTGAAATATGCCGTTGATATTTTTTGTTTTCCTTTTTGTGAAAGCGTGAGTACTCCTGTTGTCACTTGAAATGCAGTCAAAATGGTAACATAGTAGAGCACTGCTTAATCACTTATTAGTATGCCAAAAGCATCATTCAGATGTTCAGGATTTCACTCTTAGTTTGAGGAAAATACTGAAATGAAAACATGTGAAATGACAGAGGTTTCAGCAATTTCTCATGTTAGCAGAAAAGTATTAGAAGCATTTGAAATTCCACAGGTGCCTGATGCAAGTTTTAGGATGCGAAGGATGGTTGGTAGTGATTTATGTGACTGTAAAGACTGCCATTCATAAGATATTAGCATTTTCCATTTATCCCAAATACGCTAACGCATTACAAATAGGAAAAAGTGCTGATTTGTAATATTTCTTCCCAATAGCGATGTGTTAACTGCTAATACAGTGCAAGTGGCCCATATCATAACCTTAATAGTGTGATGTATTTACGCTATGAAGGTTATCTTTGGGCAAATATTGTCATTTATCAAAAAGCTGCTTGACTTTTCTAATCAAGTATCAAATTGATGTGGCTAATTTTAGCAAACACTTAAAGGCAGCTTAGTAAAACCACCAACTGATTTCACTAATAAGGTTGAACCCTATTTATTTACAGGAAATACAGTCATTAGAAGAATTTAGAGAAAAAAATCAGAGGCTACAGAAACTATGGGTTGGAAGGCTGCTTCTCTACTCTTCACTTCTTTACCTTAACACCTGCTTAATTGTATATTTGTGGTATCTTCCTGATGAATGGACAGCAAGGTTGATTATGACACTTCCATTTTTTGCATTTCCATTGATGTAAGTAAATATTTTTTTCCTAACTGCTGTCTCTTTGATAAAAGGAGATGGAAAATACATCTCAGCAGGGGTTTGGGTTTTCTTTTGACAATCCTTGAGTTGTCATAACTTGCTGAATTTTTTCTTTTAAAATGAATCCAAATAGTTAGGCAGACACTTTCTTTGAGGGAAATGTCTCTCATGGGTCTGGGCTTAGTGCAGAACTAAGTCTTACCATCAAAAGTTACTTGGCTTATCARAATTACACTAGGGCTAGAGAGAGACCTGTATCTGAACAGCTGCAAGGTAACGTAGTATAAGCAGAAGAGCATTATCTTGGGTTTTATTTCTGCTGCTATTTGGAAAAGTAACACTACTGTATGAAAGTGACCTAAGGTATGTCACCTGTATGTAAAATGCAAAGTATAAAACTGGGGAAAAATACAAGAATGAATGGAGAAACTTACTTTTACATATTAGGTGACTGTTAACACAGAATTGACTTGAAAGGTCATCAGCCTAAATATGTTGAGGACTAGTTTTACATAATTAGCTGTTTTTGTGGAAAATCATTGACTGTTTTCTTCAACCAGAAAATATCATAACATCATTAGATGTGAATAGGAGAAAGTATTGTCTACTTTTTCGTTCCACTGAGCTGATTGGCTGCTCATCCTCATGAGTGGCTTTTGTTTTCTAAGAAAACTACTCTTCTAAAAAATAACAAAATGGGCTCCCACCTCACTAAACAGCTGCTTCCCTGCCTCCCCTTCCCCCAGACCATTAAGGAGGAGAAGCAGCCTACTGAGCATCTTTCGTACCGATGGGGAGCACAGTGCATTTACTAATTTGCTGAAGTGAACATCATAAATACTGTCCATGTTTGTACAGCATCTTTGTATAAAAACATGACTTGTCAGTGCCCTAGCTTTAGACTTGAAAGGCAAAGTCCAATGTAAATATTTAAGGCCTTGCAAGTTTGATTAGCGTGGGTCAGCATAACATAACATGCAAAAAAATACTTGAAGATGCTTTTTGTATGTCATGCTGTGTTATGCATAATATACTAATATGCTGCTGTTATGGAATACTGTGGAGAAGATACATGGGCAGCAATATCTTGACTGGGAAGGATTAATATAGAAATTAAAGCTCAAATTAATCTTTGGCAGCAATATGAATTTATTTTGTTCTTAAGGACAAGGATTTGAAAGTCTTTATTGTTAGTATGTGAGGCTTGCTCATGCTAACAGGGAAGGCTGGTCGAAGAGGAAGTATTACCATCCTCCCTTCACTTAGGTGTGTTAGGATTAGTGTAGAAATGAAAACTTCGATTACTGAAGGTGATGGCTTCTAGTGCTGTGGTGTGAATTTTCACATTGGATTTTCATTCTCTAGTTTGTCCTCCAATTCTTGTTTCTTTTTTTGTTCTGAATGGTGGGTTTCTATAAAATTCTGAATTAGATATTGGCTTACTAACATTTAGAATTAGACTGTTGTTCTTTTATGACTTGCAACTGTKTATCTGTTTTTTCTCTTAAGCTATTCGCCTTCAGCTTTTTTTGGCAGATATGAATGGCAAGCAACTGCCAGCTTGTCTTTGTTCTCGGTCAAGAGGTGACTCCATGCTGAATGCCTGGTGCCACCCAGTAATAGCTCTAGAGATTTTTCAGCCCGAATCAAACTGGAATATTTCTGCCTTTTCCAGCTTGCAGTCAGTCACCAACTTATTTCTGCCTTAGGTCGTTCCCTCAGGGTCTCAGCAAGTTACTGATGCTGGTGGAGCGAGTTAAGTTCTAGGAATATATAGCATCATTAATTTTAAACGTATATTGAAATATCTGAAAAGTTGCAGTAATATATTAGCATGTTAGAAGGATGCTCGTCTTGAAATGATTTTTGTTTGAATTAGGTTRTTTCATCTTGCATGTTCTGATTTTCAGAGACATACGTTTTTATTTTGTAAAATTGGTCTGAAATGGTCTTCTATTAAACTTTCACCTCGAAGTTCTCAAAGAGGAAATGTTTTTTATTTCATGAAGTCCTACCATGTATCTATTAGCTTAGAATACAGCTTTAGGTAGAAGACTTTTTAAAGCGTAGAGTAAAAAAGAAATAATGCTTTTGCCTGTGTAACACAGTCTTTAAGGCAATTCAGACCCTATAAAACATGTATTTCTTTTGATACTTTATGAAGAGACACATCTTGCATTGTATAAGCAGGCAAAGTCATCTGTATTCTTAGAGTAGTTATTACAGCACACCTTTGAAGGTGGAATAGAGTTAAACTTCTTTCTGTTTCTCTGACCTTGGCTAGGTTACTCTTGCATTCCAGTTGTCCTGTCTAACTTACCTAACTCAGGTTGTGTTGTTAATACTTGAAAGCATTTTGAACTGGGCAGCCATTATATAAATGGAAAAGATGTTCTTCTGAATGAAGTTGAAACTCTATTTGAAATCTTACAGCCTTTTGCCTGCTTCCTTACGCTGGCTGTTATTCAAAGAACCTTTCTAGCCTTTAAGAATTTTTTTTTTCTTAAATGAAACATTGCTACTTTAGGCTTTATTGTATAGTGCTTGGCACTAGGAGGGTTTTGGATAAAATGCTTGGAAGGGCTTGAAGTATGAGATTTGCCACTTGGCTTAGGCCGAATAACTTGCCAGGAAAAGTATCAACTTACTAATTATAAGCAATTCTAATCTTTAAAACAAATGAAGTCCTGATGATTATAGAGAGACCTTTCAAATGTAAAATGATCATAGATAAGTTTATTTGAGCACAGATAAACTGCCTCATTGTTTGAGCTAAGTCAGCTGAAACGCTACAGAAACTGAGTGATTCAGAGCTCTGTAAAAATCTCCAGCAGTCAGGTCAGTTAACTCTGCTTGGGAGAGCATTTGTACAATAGCTGTACCTCATGGTTTTCATTGGTACTGAGTTCTTCCCACAAACCTCCTGGGTCTTAATTTTGGGCCTTAGCTGATAAGCTTGGTTTTCTGGATAACATGCATCATAAATCTATCAAATAAGAAGTGATGACTAAGTAATTTTCAACTAGCTGCACATACCTTGATTTTCAAAAGGTCCCACTGAACATTTTAGCAAGCGAGGACGTTACTTGCTGCTTCCTTAGTATTTCTACCTATAGTAATACTTGGTTGAATTGTAACAGGCAGAAGGATTTTTAGATCGATGTTGATGTCTTGTTGACAAGGTACTAATTTAATTTTTTGTTTTCTGTACAAATATTGTTTGAAAATTTCTGTTCTTTGTATTTGTAAAGTTAAATCTCATCTGGTAAGTCGTCTGCATTAACTATCCTGTTTGCTAAATGATTTCAGAAATGGTTACTGTAATATATTTTAATTAATATAATTCTTCTTTCTGTTTTAAAGAATCTGGTTTATAAGAACACTGCTCATTTTTTTCTTTTCCAAAAGGACAGAAAGGAATAGTAAGTATTTTTTCTGTCTTTTTTCAGAATATGGAACTAGTTGGGAATGGTGTTTGCTATGAAAATGTAAATATTTTTGATAATTTGGCTTCCAGGGAAAGAAGAGTAGCCTTTTGGTTGATGCTGAAATGGGTAGCATTGGCTAAACTCTTGTTTCTGCTGCACAGTTCTTGAAAGAACAGGAAGGAAACTGCTTAATCTTTAACTTCACTTATAAAATTGTGGTAACTTTCTCCTGTCTTTGCATGCTTCAAAGTGTAATGGAGTAAAATGTAGTGTAGAAGTGAGGGAAAGGAAATATAAATAATAGTAGTAGTTCCCTTRATACTTGCATCTTGCAAGTTTTCCAGCAGTCTTAATCTGTTACCTTTATGTATAAGAGAAGAGATTTATAGCAGATGTTTAATTTATTTGTCAAGATAGCTTTTCTCTCCCAAGTTCTCCAAAGCATGCTTATGTTTTCCTGAGTGGAAAAGGGATAAGCAGGTGTTTCTGTGCTGTTTTGAGAGCTAAGGAAAATTGGGAGTCATGTAACAAAAAAAAAGTAATGAAGGTGTTCAAATATATATAAAAAGTTGTTAAAGAACATGCAGATACATTCTAATGCAAGATTTAAAAACTGCATCTGTGGCACTTGTCTGCAGTAGTTAGAATTCATTTGAGACTTTCTTTGAAAGTAATCTAGCCTGTAACAATATCTCATGGTGATGTGAGCAATAATACAAGAAAACCTCAATGCTGCACTATGTTTTATGACTTGCAGAACAACATGATGTATTTAATTTGTGACAGCTTACGAGTTAAACATGACTTTTGGAATTTTTCTTAAACTTAATGTTTGCATTTGATATGCAAGCGTAGGACATACATTTTTATGTAGAAATAAAATTGTCCATATATTCTGTGGTGCTGTGTGATTCATTTCTAAGGCGAATATATATTTGCATTTCATGGCTGGATAAGAAAAAAAAATGTATGTATGTTTTTCTAGGTTGCTTAAATGTCTTTATTGCTGTTTTTAGCATACAAGCACTAGCTTTTGTTGAACCTGTGTATAAAGGATTTTAGTAGATGTTAGAACATGCCAAAAGGAGTTACTTCTACATTGTTCCAGAGGTCAGGTAAAAATGAAGTGTTTTACCTCACAGATAAAAGTCCTGCATTTGGAAAACGTGCTGCGCAGTTACAGCAGGAAAGCAGGAGAAAACATAGCTGAGAGAGCAAACTGGCAACTGAGTGGCTCAAAGCTAGCTTTTTATTCTGGGATAAGTTAATAGAAGACATTGAGTCACTGGAGGTGATTATTTAATACTATAAAGCTCTGTGCTGGGTAATCAGCATACACCAGTTTTGGGAACCATGCCCTGAATGAGGAAAATTCCTAGTGAAACACTAGGAAAGGTAATGTAGAGAGATTACAGAATTTCAGTTTTTAAGACTGGTCAGGCAAACAACTGTTGAGGAAGATTTAGGCTGATCTGTCCCAAAGTGTGGGGAAAATAAATGAGGTATCTTGCAGGTACTGACTTCTCTAGTATGATTTTTTTTTTTTCCTCCCCCCTGTAGGTTTAATTAATATGAGATATATTGGTTTCTTGAGAGTACTTTGCAGTAATTGCTATTTGGCCACGTTTGAAGGGGTAGATGTTCCATGAGGTTCTCATTGAACACAGGAGGTAAAGTGATCAGAAACGAACACCCACACTTTAAACTGATTGCATTGCTTTGTGGGAGGCTACACTTGAAGATGTTCTAGGCATTTCTGTACCAAAAGCAGCTTCTGTTTCTTGAGTAACTGTTAACAGCTGACCGTATTGTGCGATTTGTTTGGCTGCATGATACCATCCTGCATTGCAGTGCATTTCAAGGTGTTAATCTGTGTGGGGCTACATGAGAGGCTGTGTTCTAATATAAATGTAAAATTTGGTGGAGGGAGGTACCTTATTAATTTGAAGATGCACAATTCCTGGAATTGTCTATCTTCTGTGGTCCAGCCCAGTGCTAAATATGGTCTTCTACTATTTGTCTGTAAGGCAATGTTGTAGTTACCCTTTCATTGCATAAACTTTCAAATATGTACTTGCCAAGTTTTAGTATTTTGTACATTTAATAAAGTGGTTTACTCTATCAAAATGGTTTTCTACATTCTGGAAAAGTTCAAGTAATTGTGTATTCCCTTAATTTCAAGTAACAGTAGTGTTCCTGAAGTAACTTTAAAAAGTATAGCATACTTACATACTTTTTTGTATCTTGATATATATTTATTTAGTTTGGTGGATTTTGTTTTTGTTTCTTGTAGTTCTATGAAGCTTTTTCTTTTTTTGAAAATTGAAAAATGGGTGAAAATAGCTATATCTTACAGGAAGTGAGCTGCTCGTGTCTAGTAGAGCTGAGAAGGGGGAAAAAGTTGTAAAATTTTTTGTTAAACTCTTCTTGCTGTGAAGGAGGTAGTAGAAAATGGATTTATCGGAAGAATATCTTCTATTTTAGGTGATGGTTTATTACAGTGAGTTTTCGATGAGTGCCAAGCTGCAAGCATTGACTTAAAGGAAAATCCCACGTGCATTTAACCTTTCTTCTTTCCCTTCCTTTTAGAGAGGTTAGGTGCTGTGTCTACTAGTTGTAACAGAGTCTCTTAACATTTAGTAGTAAAATGACCTTTTGGTAGCTTTTCTTACAAAACTGGGGGTTTTGCTGTAATCTGAAAGTATTGAAAGGGTGAAATAGATTGAGATTTGAAGCTCAGAATTGACCTGCCATTTGAAACTAGCATGTGTTAAGAGGCTTATGTGAAACACTGGAGACAGTAAATCTGGTACTCAAATAGATATAGTAATACTTAGACCTCAAGCTTTTTTTCTATAGTTTGACTCGTGAGATTAAGTGTATTTGGTCCATTGTTGTACCAGTTTCAATGTAGGTCAAAGCAGGGCACTGGCTAGAATTGGTTTGCTTAATGAGGAAATGGTACATAAAACTTTTTAATAGTTATAACTGTAAAGTGATAACAGTGGGCTATAATTTATGAGCAGTTTCAGGATTTAAAATGATTTATTTTCACATAAAAACTTTAGTTATTTTACGCAAAGTTTACTAATGTTGTAGGGTTCGTAGTGGTCAGTGCATAATTTTTCCTGATCTCACAGGACGAAGTCAATGTTTAGAGTGTGCTGAAATTCTCTTATTTATATTTGAAAACTAATGTGTGATGTCCTTCTTTTAGATGATGCACTGGAAGATTTAAAATCTCAAAAGAAAAAAATAGTAAGTAAAACCAAGAAAAGCTAGTTGTTATCGTCCACTAAAGTGTTTTTGCATCTCTACAAGTTGAGTTTGATAGTAATATATAGATGAAGAGCAGAGGGAGGCAGGTGAAACTGTTACCATTCCTCTGTTTTCATACATTTTCTAGTACCACACAAAGTTTTCTTTACCCTGAAATTACAAACGACTGCTTGCATATGAGAATAAATTGTGTCCTTGTAGTTTAACTTAAACATACTGTTTTAGTGTTGCTAGATCTAGGTAAAGTGATTCTGTTTTGTCAGAAAATGAAAATGTATGCTTTAACTCATTGCTGACTACTTCTTTCACTCTAGGATTATAAAAAGTGTTAGATGTTGCACCGATTTAAGAACATAGAATGCAACTATATCTTTAATAGTTACTCTATCACTTAATGTTTTGTTCATAAATAGCAAAAAGGACTTCCATCTTGTCTGGATTCACCTTTTTCATCAAGTACCAGATTATTATTTATATCTTAAATGCATCACCACTTATTTCTCATCCTCCTCCATCTTATTTTTGTACTACATATTTCTTCTATTATATTCTTTCCTCTAAAAAATTTATCTTGTCATGTATCAATCCTGTCAGTTGTCTTGAGGACATCTGTTTTGTGAGCTGTGTGGATGAGTTAACAGCATAAAACTGGTGTATGCCTGATATTTACTTCAGCTGGATCAACACTTAATCTCAGTAAGACAAATTCAGGATGGAAAAGATTCCAAGTCTCAGACAACTTGCACTCTTTGTGAAGTTTGTAACTGAAAGCTGTTTCCTTTCTACTTAATCATTCCATAAGGAAGTTCTCTGTTTACTTATGTTGTTGGCTTCATCTCCTGCCTTGCAAGGCAAAACTTAAAAACTACCACCAAAACACAAAAAAACCCCAACCAACCAAAAACCAAACACCACCACCACTCCCCAATAAAACAGCCCTTCCTCCCCCAAAAAACTCCAAAAGTTGTATTATGAGGCTTTATTGTTGTTGAGTTTCCCAGAGTGTTCACCTCATGCCTTCTGGATTTTGCCATGGTACCTAAGTTGTTAAAAAACCCACAACAAAGCTACCAAAAAGGAGTCAGGTAAGAGTCTGGTAGTATGTGGCCTTTACAGGGGAAACAGATTTCACTGATCTTCCACTCTGTTTTTATCACTTTTAAAATGTAGATTTATGTAAAAATGATAACCTGTAGCCTAATTATGTCATTGTCCTTTGCTAAAGAGGATTTGCTAATATTTATATCTGCTAATCTTCACATTAAGGAATCTATTAAATGGAAGTGTGCTTTGGAGAGGTGATAAAATGGGATTGGAGAGGCTTACGTTTTCTGAGAACAAAATAAATGAGTATGACAACTATGTTTTTAATCTTATTTTATGAAAACTGCTTAACTGAAATTATTTAATCTCTCCGATTTACATAGTCCTTGGGTAGCTTTGGAGGGAATGTTCTTGGAACAGAAAAAGCACAATGGAGAACAAAATAGCTTCTGGAGTCTTAAATGTAAAGCCTTCATTTCAGTTTAAGTTTATTTTTCTGTAATCATGAAAATATTCATATTTATTCTAGAAGAACTAGTAATGTTGAATCTTTGTGTGAGAGAAGCACTTCCTTAGAGAAGAGGCATTGAATAAAAGATTAGTCAGGAAAAAGCTGGTGTATAAAGGGGAGAGTTTTTTACTTTGGGAATTGATGCTGTTGAAACAAGATATAAATGTGTATTTTGCATATGAAAAAAAATCAAAACAACATCTTGTAGAAGAGCAGGCAGTAGTTAAAAATTAAACAACTGCACGAATACTTTGTGAGCAATATAGAAATTATAGTGTAACTATGGAGAGTTTAAACCTGGAAATATAAATTGCCATTAGTATATATGCATGTCAAGCTTTAATCATTAAAGGCAAGCTTCTAAATAAGATTAGTAAAACAGAGTTCTGGGAAGTCCAATAACCTATAATTCAGCTATTTTTCAATCTGAGGGGAATAAAAAGTCCATGATTACCTCCTGATTTTGTGGGCGCCTGGTTCCTAGCAAGGAACCAGAAACAGAAGACTTATTGCAACCTGTTGAATCAGCATGGTGTTGTATTTTTTTACTCAGAAGATTGACTTGGGAGTTACATCATAATTTAAAGGTATTAAATTAAACATTAAAATTAGATCATCGTACATGAAGCCTAGCATGTTGAAATGAGCTGAAAGTGGATGCAGGTAATGAGATAGAATGTAATTTGTGTTTTAGACAAAAACACTCATAAAATTGCATTCTGTAATAATTTGGTTTTGATACTATTCAGATTTGGTTTTGATTTGGATTAAATTCCTTAGGACTATCTGTGGCTGTGAATAACTGTAGCAACACCTACTTTTTAGTAAAACAAAACAAAAAGCTTTACCAAGTAAAATAATGGGAAGAGGGGAGGGAGAGGATTTTTTTCCCTGTTGGGTTCTGATTTGCTACTAAGTTTGCAAATGGAATTAGTTACTGAGGTATTTACATTGTTATCCTCAAAGTATCTGGGTTAAGTAAATTATGTATTTCCTGTTTATTTGTAATGCAAATTGTTGTCTAGGCACTGTCAGCCTGTCACAAGAGCTATGGTTTTTCACTTCATTGCAGCTCAGCTACCCAATTGTTGGAGAAATCTTATATTGAAGACAGTTGTCCCTTTGAAGAATGTTACAGTACTTGTGTTTTGCAGGCATGTGGTCCACCTTTTCCCTAGTGCCATTACTTACATGCTGAAGGGTACCTGTAACAGAGAAAGCTCCTCATCTACTAGATGTAATGCCCTGGTAGCTGTGCAGTGAGCTGCTCAGTAGAACTTCAGTTCTATTCAAAAGGCTTCAGTCTTTGGTGGCATACTCACATGGATATTCATGTGGGTAAAATACCTGACAAACACAAATACAGATACTTCATCTGGAAATGTCCATTAATATTGTCTATCCTGTACTTCGACTCAAAGTTTGTGTAATACTTATTTTCCACAGAACTGACTCTCTACTTTTTTCCTAGTGAATGCTTTAAAACACGTTGAGTATTTCTTTATGGATTGGTGGTAGGGATTAAGTTCATTAGCTATAATTAAGGCACTACTTTAAGATACAACTTCTATTCCCTCCTTGATTGTAAGGGATACTCTGATTGTGTTCGTGATTGTGTAGCTGTAATTTTGGCCTTAGAATTCTCAGTTAATGAGGATGTCAGCCCTTAAGCTTGAGTGTGTATAGATGAGCAAGTTCAGAGGGTTAAGCATATTAAAGCAAGGGCACAGGACGTGTATTAAGCTGCTACAAGTGGGAATTAGTGGAGACTTTACCTGGAGCAGCAGTCTTACAGATGGGATAATTCTTAGGCTGTGGGCAGAGTTGTGAAGATAGTATAGTAATTACTTTGCTAATGTTAGAATTAAACTTCGCTGAAGTTTGCTCAGCTATTCTGTTATAGTAGGCTGAGTGTAATATTAGACTTGGGCAGACTTCCTAGCCATTTCAGGTAAGAATTGAGAAAGTTGCATCTGTTAATTTTCCAAGGAAGAAAAAAGGGTCTGATTTCAAGGCTGCCTTGGAGTTATGTTAATAATGGAAAAAAAATGCAGCATATGAATTTTGTTATTTGAAATAACTACTGTTTAATGAACTTCATACCTTCAGCCTTCCAGGCATAGACAACTGTAGGTATTTTGATAACCTTTAGTATGTGACAAAAACTCTGCTAGGAGTTAATTATTGTATAAGCCTAGTCTTGTCTACCCAATATATGCTAGAGTACTGCAAATGTGCAATTGGAAGCTCAAAATGCAGTTAAAAATCGTATTTACTGATGAGTGATCAAATGAGGTATTTCTTTCATGCAGTGTTCACCCTAAACAGTTACTTTGGTTGTTTTACTGTTTGCATGGGTCTATCCAGAGTACACTTGATTATTGTGGCGTAAGTGATTTATTTCCTATTTTAAGGAAACTTTTGCTATGTGTACTTGCATATCTTATGTGGTAGACTGAAATGAATCTTGTGGCTTTGTGTGAACATAAAGAAATACCTCTCCATAGTTGGGTTTGACATACCAAGTAATTCAGTTTAAGAACTCACGTGGTAGTATGGCGAATAAGTAGTTTGCACCGTGCCAATACTTCAGACTTTCAGTTGCTAAATCACATTTACAAGAAGCTTAACATACATTACTCAGATTACTTTTCAATATAGGCAACTGATGTCGTTGCCACAGGAATTCTGTTTGGTTGCCAGTTGGAAAGGAGGCCATCCATGCAATTATTCGTAGGAGAGAATGTGGTGCATGACCATGCTTCTTTATTAAGATGTGGTTAATTCCATGAAATAAGTTTGAAAAATCCATGATTAGGCTGGTATTAACTTTCATAGAGACTTCACTTGTGATCCTGGTTACTCAGCATTTAAGCTTGATAATAATAGGCTATGAATTAGCCCTAGGCAGAAAGTAGAAAATGTTTTCGTGGGAAGAGTTTTGGATCTCAGAGAAGAGTATATTATGGAAAAAGAGCAGGAGGTGTCAAGCAGTTTGCTGGGTTAGCAAGCCAGTGCTCAGCACTAGGTTAACCTTTCCAAGGTTATGCTTCAGGATGGCGAATAATCCAGAAGTCAGTATGTTGATTTGCTTTTATAAATGAGCTTGCTGTGGCACTGCACAAGCCAGTTTCTTCTGCTATGCAAATGTAGAGGTAGTATTTAAATTTTACACAGGCCCCTATTTGCTTCTAGTAATTATACTAATTTACTCAAAGAGTAAATAAACTTTGACCTGTTTGATTCCTTATTTGGTATTGTTAGCCAAATTTCAGTTGATTTTAGAAAAATGTATCCTAGAAGTGAAACCGTGAGAACTGTGAGTGTGCTTATAGAAATCCTGACAATTTCTATACATTTTCAAGAAATTTGTACAGTTATGAAACTGAATTCTTGTTCAGATTCAGCTTTACTAGAATGATAAAGCTATACATGAATTTCAAAATACGAAGAGTAACTTGTTGAATTATCCAATAACTACAAGAATAACTTTGACATCTGAATCTTGTGATGAGAGCTGAAGTTTTCAATTTCAAAATAATGTTACTGTTTTTGCATAACTTATATGTCCACAAATAACTACCACCCTATCTAATACTGCTATAGCACGAAGTGCGTTAGATAAGGAAAGTGTCAAGTGATGGTGCAGCATTCTGTTTTTTCTCTTCCTAAAGGTCACTTTGTCCTGCAGAAGATTGTTTCTCATTTTCCTGTGTGGCTATAAAGACAGTTGCATGCATTATATGTTCATTGATGTAAAGTGACTAGGGGTTTTTTATTTTGATTTGGGGGCCAGATATTGACACTGACTGTTAACACTTCCCCGCTTTGCAGCTTCACCTCGCTAACCTTACCCCTTCATATAAAGGTCTGCCTTATGGTTTTCACTTTTATAAGCAATAAATAATTTATTTTTCCTATTAGACCCTTAATTCTGATCTTATTGCAGTGTGTGGCATTTGTTTTACAAAGTTAGTGGGTTAACTCCAAAGTCTTGCTGAAATACAAGTTTAGGAAATTGATTTTTACTTCCCTCTTCACTCCCTTTTGTTTCAACAGTCCTTAATTAACAGCCTGGGTAGTATTCCTTGCGTTAAACTTCTGGTAGTGTGTGTAGGAGTGAGCTGTTAAATGGATGCTGTGTATCCATTAAATTGAGTGAATTTTATTTAGCTTCTGCGGTCTATTTGTAATTCTGAGGTCTGTCTAAAGGTAAAACCCCTACAAGGTCTGTATACGCAGAATGGCTGGAACTTTAGTTTCTCACTAGCTAAATAATGGTTTAAAAGTCATGTTAACGTGCACCATTTGTTATTTTAGCAGTGATAAATGGGTTTGAGAGAACTTAATTTTTTGACCACTGACCTTTTCAGTTTTGCCGTTTGTGCCAACAGCAACCTTAAGAGCAAACAAACCCCCCACTTTTAGCTGAACATGGCCATTAGTCAGCATATCTAGGAGAAAAGGTCTGCTTAAGATACTGTAAAATGCATTATAATTTCTATACATATTAGCTATTTGTCATAACTTCAACTCTCTCTGTTTTAAAGTTAAGCTTCTTCTGATGTTGGCTGTTACCCACTAAAATGATACTTTACTAGTGATTACTTTTTTAATTAAGCCCATGTATTAGCTATAAAGCCACTTGAGCGCATTGTAAATAAAACGCTGTAATAATTAAGTGCTTTAATTACACTCCCTAAAGTATGCATAGTTCTCAGTAAATTTTTTATTTAAATTCTTAACATGTTCCCTTTTTTCTGAAAAGCAGTTTGTATCACTGTAGAGATCCAGATCCAGCCTTTAAAGTCATTTGAGCAAATTCCATAGCTGTTCTCTAGTTAGTGAGTTTTCACAGCATTTGCAGCAAGCTAATTGCTTCTGCTAATAAATAATCTAAAATCGATGCTGACAGCAGTTAATTGGCACAGAGACTTTATTCTGTAAAGCATTTGGCTAACGACCTTCCTTAAATTAATAGCATTAAGTGCTATGAGGAAATAAATCTAAGGAATTGCCTGTCATTCGCTTGTCATGTCTAATAACTTCCAATAATGATGGCTGATAGATTTTTGCACATTCCATTATTGAAGTTGGTGCATGTAATTATTCTCCTCATTATATGTAAACAATTAGCAATATTGGGTGTTTCCTTGCAATAAAGCTGTTAAATACAAGTAGCCCATTAGAGTTTAGAAACTATTTTTGAAAGCAAAGTTTCATTTCCATTGAATACAGCAAATCCGCAGGTATCTGAACATGCTACTGGTTCATTGGACTGAGCTTCATCTTTTGGTAACATTAGTAAGTTGATTGTAAATGGGAGTATATGGGGGGAAAATACTTTGAAGAATCCTGTATTGATGTGTGGAACCTTTTGCTTCCAGCTTGAGGAAGTAATGGAGAAGGAAACGTACAAGACTGCTAAATTAATCCTTGAAAGGTTTGATCCAGAATCAAGTGCAAAGGTAAGAATCTTGGTATTGATACTGATTTAATATGAAAGGTACTATGGAGCCGAACATTCAGATAATGTTATTTATAATTAATTGGCAGGAGGCTGAACTGCCATCTGCTGGAACATCGGCAAGCCCAAGACCTGGACAAGGTAATAGCCATGTAAAACGGCTGCTCTTTAGCATAGAGGCTTGTCTTTCATAGCATTTTCCACTCTAGAATTCTCTCTGTGATAAAATTTGTAGATCAGTTGACATTTATTTAAGGTTAATAGACTGTTTATTAGACTATGCCCATCACTGTTCTGTATTTTTCAGACAAGGAATCTATTACTAAAGGCTGATGCTCTTCTAGACAGCAGGATGTTTAATGCTGCTTGATGCTAAAGCAGAGAGAAAATTAACTTTGTGTGGCATACTTGCAATTTTYCTAGAATACTAAGGTGCTTTCAAATCTTATGTAATGTTCATTGACTTAGCTTTTCAATTCTGTTTCTATTTCTGGCTAGTTAGACCTTTCCTAATGCAGTGCTTTAACTACTTTTATGTGGTGGATGGAGAGATTCCACAAAGCTAGTGCAGAAATCAGATATTTTCTAGATGCAAAGAATGGACAGTTCTTTACTAGTTATGATGTTCCGTTTAAAGGTGCTACTGAATAAAATAATAAGAGAAATAGAAAAAACTTGCATGTGTTTCAAGGAAGCCTACTTTGTAGATTGCACACACAGGTTTCAAGACTGAAAAGATCTGTCCCCCACACTCTCCCAGTAGAATGTTTGTATTAAAAATGTGGTCTATAAATTAAAAAAAAATATATTTATGCAAGCAAACTACCATTAACTTTTTCTTTAAGTTGAGTATAATATGCTGTAGTTAAATTGAAAATGCTAGTATTAACACAGTATAAAGGGCACCTTCTATTATAATACTGAAGGTACCTACAAAGATCTGTTTCCAAGTGTGAGTACTAACTTGCTGTTATAATGAACTCAGACCTGTAGGGACTCGTGCTCAAAATAAACTACAGAATCTGATGTGCGTAATTTCTCATAAAACAAACAGATTGCTTTAGAGTATATGTTATAATTGTCAACTTTGTGTCTAATTCTTGTGAGTAATATGTTATAATTGTGAACTTTGTGTCTAATTCTTGTGAGTAACCAAACTTCTGTTTGTCTCATTTTTTGATCTTGGAGTGCTTGTTTTGATGGGTGCAGAACACCTGGATTTACTAACAAAGGTGTTTATAAGCTGTATGGTCAAATCCACTGTTTTGTTCTTCTTGCTTAGCTTCAAATTGTCATGAAAACATTTTTAGCCCATCCTTACTTGTTGACATGGACAGTGAGTACTTGCAGTGCAGTACGTCAGCAGTAAAGCTTTTATCTCTTCTGGTGTCCTAGACAGAACAGCTTTTTCTCAAGTTTGCTTCTTACCTGTCTCTCCCATCATTCCATTTCTGCGGCATTCATAGTTTTTTTAAGGTTGAAGGGCCATTCTGACACCTTATTCTGTTCTCTGTCTTAATACAGCTCATGGGTGGTTGCCAAGAATTTTCTGTTATACCTGTAACGTTTAGGTAGTCTGTTTTGTGTGTGTTTTGTTTTGGGTTTTTTTTTTTTTTTTTAAAAAACTCTTCATATTCATCCTCCTTGAGATATGTTAGAAATGACTCCAGAAGTAGGGTGGCAGATCTGTTTGTAGAATGCAAGTAATGCTGACCAAAGGATGAAACTGCCTGGAAATGTGTGTTTCTATGTAGAGATCTAGAGATAACTATAAGTTAAATAGACAATGAGAAGTCTTTAGTCACCCTGGCTGTATTAAGAGATATCACCATCATTTTTGAAACTCCTAAGGAGTTATAGGGTGGTTCTCTTCCCCTCTGCCCAGGCTGTGTAAGTAGTGATGGTGACAAGGGAGTTGCTCAGTCTCTGTTAGTTAACTAGTCTTGTGTATGTCTGGGTTTACAAAGCACAGTGCGTGTGCTTTTGACCCAGGGTTCTGAGTTAGTCAAAAGCAGGTTAGTTGGATCCAGCGTATGGTGTGTTGTGTTTATTTGACTTGACTGTTAATAGAAGGGCTGTGAGGGAGAGGTTCTTGAGAGAGTTAGAAGTGTTTCTGAGAGCCAGCCACTATAGGCTGTGGTCTACATTAATTAATGTGGTATAATAGGAGTAATTTGTAGAGTGAAACAGTTGTTGCTGAGGAGTTTGCCCACACTGTCATGAATGAGTGGTTTAGAGGCTGCTGAAAGAATCACCATCACAGGTATTAACAGAGGGTGATTTTAATAGTAACTTATAAAAGCGCGACTTTATAATAGAGTTCGCTGGCAAGGTTCACTCTATTACTTACTACACGGATAAAGTATACGAAGTAAAATCGTGTTATAATTGAGCTAGAATGACAGTGGCTTAATTACAGGTTATGCTTACCTAAATTACAGATTATACTTACAGGTTGTGCGCGCGCACACAGAGACAGAAATATATATAAATGTACAAAAGGTATCTGTTAAAAATTCCCCTTGAGTTCAGTGAAGAAATATTCATGTCAAATGTCTTGGCATTTCTCAATGGGTGAGGGTTGAGCCTCGAGGAGTGAAGAGTTTCAGCCCAGGTGCTGTCATCAGCTTTCGGCAACGGTCCTCCAAATATCTCAGACTTGAGAGGTTGCCAGCTCTGAGAGGCATCCCACTCAGAGGGAGATGCTGGGTGCAGCCCGCTGCGGTCTAGGAGAGCTCAAAGGGTCTCACTCAGGACCACCGTTTATAGGTTCGCAAGATGATTGGCTTTAGTCATCCGTAAATGTCCATCCTGGCCACAGTCCCAGCTGGTAGTTACTAAAAAAATCTCAAGATTTCACTGTTGTTCCACTTGAGCTATGACTCAGATAAAGGTATTGGGGGACGGCACCTGGGTCAGGCAGTAGAAGTATGTTCCCAGCCTCAGCTATGCAGATTTTCTGATATGGTCAAGGAGCGCTCAACCGCCAGACTCAGTACACCAAGGCCAAGGTTTCACGGGAATTTCTGAGATCAACAAGCAGCCCAGCAGAAGGGAGGGGGTGAATGCACGACCACAACTATATATGTAGGGGTTTTTATTTAGGACTAGTTGTAAACTGGTCTCATGGACCTGGTGGAGGGCATCTTACATTCTTCTCAAATGAAACTAAACTGAAAGTGCTGCTCTTTGAGACTGTGTTGTGGTGTGAACCAGAGACCTCTAAGTGGGGACACCACTGAGAAAATGTAAAGTACGCTTCTGATTCAAACATTACTCAACTTCTTTGGGTGCATCCACATTAAAGTAAGCAATTTACTTTATCCTGACTAAAAGTGCAGTTTAGCCTTGGAAAGGATTTTGGAAAATAAATTTTGTGAGTTATCATGGTTTATGGTTGGATTCAATGATCTTAAGGGTCTTTTCCAACCTAAATGATTCTATGATTCTATATAATTTTGTTCATATACAGCACAACTTCCTTTTTTCTCTTTTTCCAATCTGTTCTCTAACACACTGAATTTAGAATTGGTGGTGCTTTTTGTCCATGTAAAAGTTGTTATTCAGACTGTTGTATTTTGTAGATGCATTATAGTTCAGGAGGGACATGCTGTGTTTMGCTTTAGCTTGTGAAATTGTGAAGACTTATTTTCTAAATAACTTGTTCTTCATATGTGCAGTAATTATTTCAATTTTTAGCTATCAAAAAACTACTAGCTTATTGCTGTTCACACTAAATAATATCTGCCCAAAACAAATATTAGCTTCTGTTCTGTGCAGTATATAACTTAGTGTAATTAGATGACACCTTAACGTGGTTGTGCTGTAATTTGGTATATGCAATATCTGGTAGAGCTATAGTGATTGGGAATAATAAATATCTGTTAACTTGTTAATATTAAAGCTTCTTTGATCTTCTTTGCTCTCTTTGGACACAAACTAGCCAGGCAGCAGAACTCCTTATCTTGAGCCCTGTAATTGAGTCTTTTTGAAAAGAGGGTAAATAATGACCAATGTATAATCAGATTGGACAATGTTGTGTATGAGGCAGCTGTTGAAAGGTTGGTTAGTTGGCATGTTTTTGACTTACCAGTTGAAATGGAGACTTGGTGCATCATGCTAATTAGTACAAAGATTTAATCAGCATTACGTAGTAGTTGGGTCTCAGAAAAACAACTGGTAGTGCCCCAATTTTCATATGTATTTAGCTGTTTTTGCAGTTTTCATGATTTTGACACGCACTTCTTAAATAATTGCAGTTTTAACAGATGATTCAGATGAATCCTGAGTTTGGCATAAGAAAGCACCTGGAAATCCAGAAGGAAAGGAATTTGAAAACTTAAGTGCAATTTTATTCAGAAATGTTTTGAGGGATAGACTTAATAAGCATATAGTTAGTCAGTACTTTGACTATATGAAAAAAATAGGTTGAGTATATATTGGCAGTGGAATAAATATTTATCAACAATATCCTGTTGTTGATACCTGCTCCCTTCATTGTGCTAATACAACTGTTAGCAGGGCTGTATTATAAATGACATCACTCCATGACCTGAATTAAAAATAATGCAATAACAGATGGTTGCAAGCTGTGGGATGGGTACAGGCACGAGGAGGAAGAAAGGAAACTCTTGGTTGGTCTTTGCCACTAAAGCCAACAAGTTATGTGAACTATATATTGACCTGCATTGTGCTCTAGCTCTGTAAAAATGATGTATTCTTCTCTACAAAAATCAAGGAGTTTTGAAGTGAGGGAGAAATAAAATAGTTATGCTTGTAAACATGAAAGATACAGCTGTCTCACCACTGGCAATATCTTAATATTCTTTAAGAGATCATACTGAATCATCAGTTGTGAGTAGTAGCCCTGTTAAGTAATGTGTCTGCTTACATATCTGTATTGTTCAGTGCTGGTAACTGCAGAATTTGGGACTCCAGTGCGCTTGAGGAATAAAAGTTCTATGTTTACGTTATTTATCGGTCTTCATACAGTTGCTTTGAAGATGCACAAAAATCATTCGGAGAAAAAAAATCCTTGGAAAATTGCAAAACTTCATTAAAACTATGTCAGCAGTAGCTGTATATTGTGTTAGCATTGAGACCCAACGGATGTGTTACTCAGCTAACTTGTGGAACTTGAGTTATGGAAATCTGCAACTTTGCAAGAGGCTCATTATTAACACATTATGTCTCAACATAAGGCAATTTGAGAAGCATATAGATCATATCCAGTTACTGCAGAAGAATATTAGGGCTGTTATTGTGGAAGCGGACAGCAGGTTTAAAAGGAATTAGAGGAGTTCATGGGCAACAGGGTCCATATGTGATACGAAAATGATTAGACAGGCCTGTACGCTCTAATGTTCCTGACAATGTGTTTATGGATCCTGGGGGTGGAATCGGAGATGTAGGCAACAGAAATCATTCAGGTTTGTGTGTTGTTGTTAACTAACATCTGCAACCACTTTAAGAGATGAAATACTGGGATGGATGGGCTGTTGGTCTCGCCAAGGAGAGCCTTTCTCATTTTCTCATAATGTAAGTTGTTCTGGTAACTTCTCTTGCGTGAGGAGCAGCAGAGTGTTGACAAGTTCTCTTAAGTATTAAATAAGAATAGAGTGAAAGCCAAATGAACTTCTAAGTGGAGAGGGAAAAGAAGAAAAAAAAAGCCTTGTGAATAACCTGATACCATTTTGAGGAAACTAGCAATGAGTCTTACATTCTTACTTCTGTGATGAGACTAAAACTGCTGAAGCACGTCTCTCTAATGCTGACTGTAAAGTACTTGGGTTCAGCATCTTTATAGGAGCAAAAATAGGGGGAAAGAGTCATTAAAGTAGCACTAACTTTTTAAAAATTGAAAGCCTTTATAAAGGAGGCCTGCCAAAAATGGCCCTTCAGAAAGAACAGGCAAAAGGGGCAAAGCTCTTGCAGGTGGCATGGAAATTGCTTAGGAATAGTGTATTATGGGCTCAGAATAAATGTGGATATGTCCATGACCTATTGAAACACACTCGGAGCTGTTAAGCAACCAAAATTGACATGCTTAAACCCATGATATAGGAAGACAGCCTTCAAAATGTAGAAGTAACATCCGTGTGTAGAAATTACAGTCACGATATTTGACATTTTTATATGTAAAACCATAATAAAGCAGGCTTTGTAATGAAAAAGAATGAAGAAAATCTTGGCAGTGGATTAAAATGTCCTTTTATAGATATTTAAAATGAACTTGGAACAAGTGGAGTTAGGCTTCATGTTTATCACTCATTTTTTAAAGATCTGTGGAGCTGAGAAGAGTTGAGAAATTGCATACCTTTAGCTTGATTTTTGAAACTAGTACACGAGTGGAAACTATAACACAAACTGAACATATGAATAAATAAATCATGGGGCAGAATCAATATATTATTTGTAGATGAGTCATGCCTGTTGGTCAGATGGCACAGAGAGGATGATGCAATTATTCTAGTGTAGTTAGACTTGAAAGGTTACTGTGAAGGTCTCACAAAAAGCTCTCAAAGAAATGTCAATGGTGAGGTTCATTGTAAAAGAATTCTTGATTAAAATAAAACTTTCAACAAAGGAGCAGTTTTCAAAATAGAAGCAAGTCACCAAGGAAACCTTAAAGGAATTTCTGCAAATACCTCACCAATTTATCATGGTTTCCAGGTTCTGAACAGCTTAATAGCGAGGGGACAAACTTTACTTGCTAAAACTAAGTTAAAATAGGGAATCTTCATACTCATTGGGTCATCTAACTTGGATGATAAAGTTGTGTGAGGTAATGCAGTCATGCACAGGAAGGTGTGGCAGGGGAAAACTAGTAATTTGTTCTGCTCTGTAAGAAACTGAACTAGGTGGATTTTTAGTAAGACTTTGTGCAGTTGTAGTCTTCTGATGATACCAAAGAGTCTCTTTATTCTTTCTTCTGTTGTATATTAATCCTATTTATACGTACAGGTAAGTAGGCAAGAACATAGCCTATGTATGTTGCAATTTCATGGCACTAGATGCTGGCAATTTTCCAACAGAACTTTTATGTTTGACCTAGTACTCCAGTGATAGCAACTCTTTCTTAGCTAGTGTAAGCTGATGTTGCACACTCCCCGCCTCCTCCAGCCCGTACAGAAGCTTAGAGTGGTAGTACTGTGCTTTCAGGGACAAGGATCATTCCTTCAGACTTCACCACACCTATCTCCCCTTGGCCGGTCGCCAGCGGACCTGTAAACTGCCTGCTAAGGATTTAAACTCTTCCAGCCTGACACAGTCAGCAGATAAAATCTCTCTTATCTTGAAACTCAGGGAGGTGAATTTAAAGTCCAATTCTAATGTTAAATTCCATTTACTGTGAAGGAAGATAAGCAAGCTTGTTCRAACTAATGTGGGTGATAGACACTAATTCTGTAGGGTACTATAGCCTTAGGTGTAGGCATTCTTGGGGTGTACCTTTTAGAGACTAAGCTGTCACTTGTTAACCATGTTAATGTCCGCAGCCTTACAGTGAGGGTTACTTTTCAATTTGATTTGTTGCAATAGTGTATTTCAAAGGCTCCCTGGAGGTGATTAGGTATAGATGGAATGAGAAATAGATGATAGTGACTGCTGTTCATGAGCACTGTTCCGGGCTTGTTTTGGGGAACAAACTCATGTATAAATATAATGGAACTTAAGGTTTGCATGAATAATATAATATCCAAACCTCAATATATTACTGGGATCATATTCCCATAGGTGTTAATGAGAACTGTGGCTTCAGGTAAGAACAACTGAGGAAACATACTAAGTTTTTCATAATAGCGATTTAATAGTCACTCTGATAGTGGAGTGAGAAGAGATAAAAGCAAGGTCATGTTCCAGCAGAGCCCGTTCTGGCTTCATGACAATCCAAGCATGTGACTTGTTGGTAGGATTGCTGAAAAAAGTGAATGAAACTGCATGACCTGAATGAAGCATTATGTTTTCTTCTGGCTTTAGAATAGTTTCATTTATCCACTCTGAAAAATTTTTAATAACTCTGGGCACTTAGCCTGGATATTTTGGACATTGACTGAATAGTTTTTGGTCCCATAGAAAGCTAAGTGCTTGGAAGCATGTTTAAACCATAGAGTAAAAACAGTGGTCAGTTCTGTCTGTACATTGTGATTTGAATGTAGCTGTTCATATCTGCAACATTCTGCCTCAGAGAACAGAATCGTGAGGTAGGTATCTACTAATTTTCTTCTAGAAGAATTTTGCCCATAGTATTTAACAGTTAATGATTATTGCTATTAAAATATATTATTCTGTGTGGGGTTTATTTCTGTGGCATGCTCAGCCAGGAAGCTGGTGATCTTTAGTTATAGACCTTTCTGGTTTTGTTTGATTCTGTAATTTGCTGTTTGGAGTAATGATATTAATGTACTTTTACTAATCTCTTGCTTATAACGCTAGATGCTAAATTCAGTATGCACATGTTCTTGTCAGAAATTCGTCAGAGGACCACAGCTCAAAGAAATGCTTCTATGCCCCCGCCTGCAACTCCTAAACAAGGTTCTCCAAAATCACTGGTTCCAGCATCTCCTAATCTGCAGAGAGACACATCAGCTCTGAGTGGACCCCCAGAAAGAACTGTTGTGCCATCCTTGCAGTCAAATGTTTTAGGAAGACGCCCTGGATCCCCTGCTACTTCAGTGCCTGGAATGGGTAAACAGAGCACTTAATGTTATTTACAGTTTATATTGTTTTCTCTGGTTACCAATAAAATAGGCCATTTTCAGACAGTATGGAAATGGCATTTCATTTGGAAATAGCAGAGCAGTTATCTGATTAAGCAGGAGTTCCATATTCAATTAGCCATAACTCTTTACAGCTGGCACCTTTTGATGCTGAAACCTATTGCTTGAGCTCATTTAACTGTTATGGCTTCTTTGTTTAAATGGCAATAAAACTTTGCAGTATTCTGTAGTCAACAATATAGCATACCTTTTTATGTTCTTAGTTTAGAAGAGCTCTACACTTATATAAATCAGGTACAGAGGAGAGCACTTTCAGAATACATTCATGTTTCTCACTAAACCCTGCACATATTTTTTAACATGTGTCTTGACATTTATTTAAATTTTTACTCTAGGAGGTATAGTCATGCAATCTATACCAAATACACCAGAAAAGTTGTCTATGTTGTAGCCGAATTCTTCTAACATCACATTGTTATTTTGGTACAAGAGTCAAAAGTTTAGCAACAGGTTGACATCTGGTAGAAATGAGTGCTCCTTAAAATTTGGTTTCATATCCTGAAAATGCTTTTCCCTTGATTTCTGGCTTGGTGTTCAGATGGGATGGACTTTATTAAATAGAGTATGAACTAAATTCCATAGGAGGGATAGCAAAATTTGAGAGTTTTGGGGGGAAGGGTTGTTCTCATTCTCCTCATGGATGGTAAAGCTGTGTATGGGTTAGTGCCAGGCCTTTCATTTGTTGCAGGATGTCTGGCAAGTTGGATCACAAGGCAAGAAAGGAGATGAAGTGCTGTCTTGAAAATACAAGGGATGCAACTTGCCAAGAATCTTCTTGAGCACCACTGTAATGTGGAATAGTTCTTTGCTCTTTATACAGTGATCAAGAATATTTTTCTCTGCCCTGTGTCCCTGATTTCTAATTTTTAGTTACTTAAGTCTTACAAACTGTATGTTCTTGCTTGCTAACTTCCGTGATACAATCTAAAAGTAGGACTATACATAATACATTGACACTTGGTCTCTTAATGGAAGATCTTGGGCAGCTAAATACTAAAATGCCCGTTCGTACTGTTTAGTGCAGTGGAATAAACTTGTCATGAAAAGTTGTGATCTCTCACTTCTCTGCAGAGTCCATTAAGCCTTATTTTTTGTTAGTAATCGTTTACCTGTATTATGAAACTGCTAAATTTGTTTTTATCCCTGAAGTGAACTGTAAAGGCAAGTTATTAGTAAGTCTTGATTACCTTGAAGTACCAGAAATCAGCTCCTTGCACCAGGAAATTGGTCATTTGGTTACAAACCATGTTTACTGAAACCTGCTTACTGAAAATTCCTTAATGAGTTTAAAATTGCATGCTCCTTGTTTAAGAAGCTGGCTATATAATAAAATATCAGCTATATAATAGTTTTATTCTTAGGGGAAGATTCAGGCACATTGAATTTCATCCAACTTATTCAGCCTTTACTGCAGAAATGGTTTAGAGGAAGAAGGAAAAAAAAAATTAATGGACTTGTTTGAAAGGACAGTTGCCAAGCCTGTTAATTAAAATATTTAATGCAGTTTTTGTGATAATGCTTTATAGGCACATTTTTTTTTTTCCCCACTAATAACTGGTATTTTGACCAAACCTGTTATTTTTGTCATAGATAGCTATGGAAGCCACTGCAATTGTCAGTTAATGTGGAAGCCCTGTTTTCTCTTAAATTTTCCCAAACCTTCCAGGCATATAAAATCTTAGTTATGTAGCTGTAGTGAAAAGTATGTAAATTCAGTATCTATAAGAGTAATATCATTGCATCTAAGTTTATGCATGGCTTGCAACAAATATGAATAGCCTTAATTATCTCTACTTTAGAGAAGATTAATAATTCATTTTCATTATACTATATTTTGTAGAGGAGAATCAATTTAACGTGTATTACCACAGAGCTCCCATATGTTTGAAAATTAATAACCAGCAGGTAGTTGAGAGTTTGCCAAGCTTTGCAGAAATGACCAGTCTTTCTACAATGATTGCTTTTGATGTTTATATTAATTACTGGTGTCCATAACAGCATGAGAACTAAGATGGTTGGTTTGAGTTATTAGTATGCAGGTAATTGACATTGTTCTTGGAGCATGTTGTGATGTTTCATTCTAGGTAACTTTATTTAGTTTTTACCTTGTTTATTAATTTCTAGAAACTTTTCATATGTTGGTGATACACGGGTCATATGAAAACTTGGTCTTTTGAATATAGGGCTAAATACATGTTTGAGTGTTAGCCAGGTATTCACAAAATTATTCTAGAGTTTTAATTTTATTGCGGATTGTATCAGTGCTCCAGATCTTTACTTCACACCTATGTCAGATGTCGTCCATTCACTTTTTTTAATGGAAGTATTGGGTCTTTCAGGTTTTTGTGAAGCTTTAGGAAATGCATTTTGCCAGAACTCTTCTCTGGACAGCTTTTTCAGAATCTATAAAATGAAGCATTAAGTCCAGTTTATGTTGCACTGAATTTGTTCTGCCTTGCTGCTGTGAGGGTTTTCTTAGTCTGGGCTCCTGCTTGTTGACAGAATACAGGGGTAACTTGGGCATGCATTCACTGATTGATATCTCCTGAATTCAGTTTGTGAAAATTATGGTTATTTTAAAAACGTTTGTGTTGAGCATGAAACTTTTTTGTGCTTATTGAAGGGTTGTAAACTGCAGTATTTTTCTGATCAAATTTTATGTAAAGATTAGGACAGTCCATTTAGGTCAATTATCCAGTATTGATGAGAGGTATTTTGAAAGGCTGTACTGTTAGACATATTGCAACCTTAATGGCAAGATTAGTCTCATTCTGTGTGTAGTGCTTCAAGARGGCACTGCTGAAAATGTTTGATTCCTGCAATGTTTCTGATGTTTGCCATAGAGCATGGAGGCTAGCTCTGTAGGCAACATTCAGCTTGAGGTTTACCACAATGTAGCACATTCTGCCATAAGTTACTCTTTTTCCTTTGTTGCTCCAATCTGTGAAGGTTAAAAGGTAGAAGGCTTGAGATGGTAGTTGCTGGCAGTTACATTTAATGCTGTATTTAAACTTAAAGCCCATCTTGGATCAGCTTATCAAATAGTAAGACTTGCTGTGTTGTCTTTGCCTGTGTATACTCTACTTAAGAGGTATATGTTACTTCTGTGTTTATGTTTATGAGAGTATCGGTTGTGTTGGAGGCTATGAGTGTGCATGTCCTGGTGCTGTCCCCAGCTAAGGTGCTACAAGAAAGCTAAATCTGTCTGCTGAGAAGCTTGAAGTCCACTGTTTTTTCCATGGTATCTTTCAATGAATTGTCCTTCTGAATTAGTTCAGCTTGCTAACAAACTCTGCTCTCTTGGTAGTCCTTTATTTGGATTTTTTTAAAATCTTTTTTGCATCTTCAGACAGTGGGTTTAGTTTGTTTTACCCTTTAGCTGCTTCTTTGTTTATTGGACATTATGGGGGATTCTGTGAAACATATCTTCYCAAGAAAAATACTGGAAGCATACAGCAAATTGAAAAGAGAATTGAAGGCTGAATCTGTGGTCACTAAAAGCCTTTCTTTTAAGCCATGCCTCTTGTATATCTGTTTTTACTGGATATAGCGAGAATAGCTACAAGCCAGAACTCTTCCCTGAGAAAACACTGGTCACTTTTTGTGCCTTGAGAATTTTACTTGTATGAATTAAGTATACTTAGTTCTTGCATGGCTTCAGATTACCATATGCTCATCTCAGTGTGAAACCTGCTAATATTAGTTGATTTTTTTCTGTCTAACCTTCTTAACTATCCTGAGCTTGAATAGGACTTTTGCATTATTACAAGTAATTTTGTTGTTGGGTTGAACTGAGCCTTATCTGTCAGACTTCATAATTTTGTCTTCAGGTGGCTTGAAGCTGACCATTTTGTCCCAGTTTCAGAGTTATGAAAGGACTCATTTGTTGTCCTACTCAAACATCCTTTTTTGTGGCCTTTGAATGTAATTCATAAAGGTCTTAGGAAAATACATTTTAAGTCTTCCCCCCCCCTCCCCCCCCAAGTGCTCACTTAATTATCTTGCATGCAAGACTATCTGTTTGGTATCTGTTTGTTGAAAGTACTGTAACTTAATACCTCCTGTGCTTGTGTAAAATGTCTCTTGGCCAGGCGCATGGCTTTGGTAAGAAGTTTCAGATACTTAGTTATTTGAATGGTCACAGCTGAATGATTCAGACTTAGTTTCTTAACAAATTSTGTTTTGGTCATTACGCCTAGGATCTTCTGTTTTAAGGCTGGAAAGGAAGGTAGACATAAGAACTCAAAGCTACGTAAATGGAAATTTGCAGCTTGCAGTGGTCTTGTACAATAGACCAGATGTTTTAAAACTTTGTGGAAAGACAAGTTTGTGCCACTGGTCTACTTTAACTGCCATATGTAAACAGAAGTGRAAAAGGTGGTACCAACTATTGGTGTTACCTGTTCTTAATGTAGTTTTATTTTGATAGTAGTTTGTTAAACACGTGGGATATGAAAAATTATATCTTAATAGTGGCCTTCTAGCTTCTTTGACTAAGCATAAATCTGAAAGTATCCAACTTTCCATTAAACATGGGATTACCAAAATGCCAAATGGCTAGACAGGTTTAATGTGTAGACTGAATGCACAGTGGGTGCTTCTTTAATAACATCTCTAGTTATTCTACTGTTGTAATTGATTTCACCAGATTTATTGGTGTAAACTTGAAGTGTTGAATATGCAGAGTTGAGAGTATATGAAGAAAACTCAAATAAGGAGTTTTTCTTTGCTTAAAAAGCCTGTATTTGTGAGTAATCATTAAATACTATTGATGCCTTAAGTTCTTTAGAAATTATAAATTTAATTACATATCCAAGGTGTAAAAGTAGAGTGATTTAGTAAGACTATAAGCTAAAGGAGCAGAAGAGGAACTTCGAACTGTTGTGGGTTTAAACATCTTACAGCTTTCCTAGTGGACTAAGAAATATGGCCATGTATATTAAGTAGGTGCAATTATTTTATTACACTAGCACGCACAGTGAAATATCAGATTATATATACTAATGTAGTTGAAAATAATTTTGATGTAGTTCATGTCTTCCTAGGTCTTCATCCTCCAGGCCCTCCTTTAGCAAGACCCATTCTTCCTCGAGAAAGAGGAGTTGTGGATAGAGTTATTGAGTATTTGGTTGGCGATGGTCCTCAGAACAGGTAAAATGTTGCTAAAGGAAATACCTAAACACTTAAGAGGTAGGAAGCTTCTTAACCTTTTTTTTTTTTAAGCCAGACGCATCAAGGTTAAAAGAATTGCAAATTAATTTGTCTGAAATTTTCATAATGAAATGGCCCTTTCTCAGTGCTTCACCTGAAATCTCTTTGTAGGAAAAATGGTAACATTTTGACAAAATTAACCTCTGCTTTGGGTGGTATTAGCCATGTGATACAAAGAGAAAAAGCTATGCTCAAGTGGGTGAATGAATTATATTTTGAACTAAAAAAAAAATTATCTTAGCACTTCAGCTTTATTACCATTATAAATGCTTTCAGATTGCCTTCAGAATTGTCCAAACATATCAGAACTTCCATGTTAACCATGGTCACTTTTCATATTGACTGTATTCTAATGAAATATGAACTTAATTTGGATGTTATTTTCTGACAATGATATTAAAAGTACGTTGAACCATGAGGTTTAATTTGTAGCTAAGAATATTTCACTTTTTTTAAACCAACTTAAAAAACTATTATTTAATATACAGATTTAGTTTGCTTTAAAAGATAATAATTTCACTGTGGAAATTACCTTTTAAGAGTAAATATCTAAGCTATTAGTCAATATCTAAGGTAAAATGCATCTCACTTCAGTGTGTTATTACTTAAAGGTGTGTAATTATGTATTAATCATGTCTTCTAGGTACGCCCTTATATGTCAGCAATGTTTTTCTCACAATGGTATGGCTTTGAAGGAGGAGTTTGAATACATAGGTAAGAGCTGATCTGTGGTAGTCTCTCTGGTAGTTGGCTTATGTTTCATAACTAACATGCATTATACTTCGTTTTGGTTGCAGTTAAGTACTTAACTGACACTGTGAAATGCCGCTTCATAAGGGAACAGTTTTATGGTAACTTACTACTCTGTACCTTAAGATTCACTTCAAGACTTAGAGAAGTACTTTATTGCAACCTTCAGGCCAAGGATTTTATGTGTAGAAAACTATTCAGTAGAAATAAGCCTCCTCCAATATATCCCTGAGAATTGCTACTGGCTATGAATGGTTCTCAGAAGGGTTTTATATTGAGAAACTATCTGACATTAAAGTGTGCCTCTTTTACCAGAACTTAAACAAAATTTTGCTTTGGCGAGAAGGTCTTGGGGAGGTATCGGAAAAGGAGTGGGAACAAGCCCTAGGGGGCTATATGTGAATTTATGGCTGTCAATAACTTAAGACAGACACAGCTCTTTATTGAACACAGATGTTTTATTTTGCCTCCTTTCTACCACAAGTGTAAGCCTGATGCTTAAGAAATGAGGGAATCTTAGATAAGTCTTCCATTTCATTTTGTTTCTCTTAATTTTATTAGTAAATATACAGCATTGTAAGAATAAGCTGAACGTTTCCTATGGAGCCAAAGGATATGTAGTTGATATGTCATCTTAGCTCAAGTGAGTTCACAATTCAGSTGTGCAAGAAATTGCCACTTCCCCCCTTGTCTTGAGGGGGGGAAATACGCATTTAACTATTAAGTGGTATCCAGTACTTCTCCAGAACAAAACTGCTTTTTCTTAATTAAGCACCACTGGAGCAGAATGCTCCTCAAAAAGCAGAGTGAGACATACCCTGCAGAATCCATAGCATCCCCTTACTCAGAGGGTGAGGAAAGTGGCATCATAAGGGAAAAAACAATAATCTGCCAACTTAATTCTTTTGTAGGAAAGAATAGAACAACACCATGTGGCAACATCTTGTGGTACTGAATTGCATTATTTTGTTCATTGTRGTCAAATCTTTCACAGTGGTGGGCAGTACTCGTAAGTGCAGCAGAGCTGAAAGCAAACAGGTTTTTAAGAAGCAAACGTATGCTGAAGTTAAAAATGGAGCTATATGGAACAGCTTGTGTAAATTTGATGGAGGTACTTTCAGGTACTGATAGTCACTTATTTAATTCTCCATTTTTGGTATTTTGGACAGTCAGAATATAGTGTAGGAATAAAGGTGAAACGTGAAATTAATTAGTGAGGCTACTTATTGAGTGTGCTTTTGTGTAGCATTTAGGTGTGCCTACTGCTTTTTCCTGAATCCTGCAAGAAAAACTAGACCTCAGGCTCCACGACTTCCAGACTTCAGTTTTGAAAAAAAGCAATCTACAGAATTGCGATCTGAAACTGCGCCTCTAGAACCTGGAGAGAGAAAGCCCCAGGAGACTCAACAGACAGAAGGTATGTGCTAATCTCATGAAGTCTGCTGCTTTTTTTTAAGGTCTAATCAAATCCCCCCTGTCATCTAGCGCTCTGGGTGAGTTTTTTATACGAATGAGAACATCTGAAGAACTCAAACACTGGAACAGGCTTGCTAGTGGGGTGGTCAATGCCCAAGCCTGTCAGTGTTTGAGGCATTTGGACAATGCCGTTAAGAACATGCTTTAACTTTTGGTCAGCCCTGAATTGGTCAGGCAGTTGGACTAGATGATCGTTGTTGGTCCCTTCCAACTGAAATAGTCTGTTCTATTCTAACTTCACAGTGGGTGCAGTTTATAATTTTTTTCAATTCTTCTAGCTTAACTTGTTGATACTATTGTCTTCTGTCCTGTACCCTAAAATTTTTTCATATTAGGCAGTATGTCTCATGCAAATCATGGCATAACAAAATTTTTCACTCTGTTACTGATAAACAGATAGAAAATGGCACTGTAAATTACAGAAGTAGTTAAGAAGGGAATATGTCCCGAAGTGGTTAACTTTCACTGTGTTCAGCAGGTCATTTGATTGAGGTGTGTTGGAATTTCTGCCTTTGTTCCTTTTGCTGTTTTCCTCAGGGCAGGAAAATCTAGTAAAACTGCCTTGTTTAAAATCAGGGAGTTCAAAGACAAATTGTCAATTTTAATTTAACATAGTTCCTTTTGAGATGTTTTATAGTCTGCAGATACAGTAGGCATCTGGTGTACAGCCAACAGGAAGATGCGGTGTTTTAAAAGACTCCAGAAATTATAATTTCAAACCAGAGAATCTCCGGTTAGATGTGCTATTGTGTACTTGATGGGATTTTACATTAGTTTAAACAGGGATCATGGGGGGAAGCTATCAAATAGTGTACAGCCCCGAGATCCAGGCTAGAAACACACCAGCTGTGGGAAACTGTCAGAGTGTAACAAAAGGAATGTTTCTGCCTGATTATCTTTAACAGGGAGTACAAAATGGCATTCGTCTTTACTTTCTGGCATGAGAAGGCTGCATGAGACTGGTAGGGAAGTCATATCAAACTGTAGCCATCTCTGGGTGTGGTCTGATGCAGGTGCATTATAGGGAAAACTTGGTTTCTTTTCCTGTGCCATAGTGTGCTCTTACTTCATTAAAAATACTATTACAATACTATTACTTCATTAAAAATACTATTACAAGCTTACAGCTTGTAAGTAAGGCTGAAACCGGATGCATGAAGCTAAGACGATGCAAATGTCATCTTTGCCCTCAAATGATCTGATCATCTCTTCAGTAAGTGGAGAGTAGGTTAGTAGCTTCTTGGCTACTTTTAAAAGCTTCTTATAGAAAAGACATCATTTGATACTGGGGTCTTCAAAACTCTGCTTATTTTGCTCTGTGTGAATCAAATGGGGAAGCCCTTCAGTTCTTGGAGATGTGTGCCATGAGGGCTTCTGAATATTATCCATAACTGCAGGTTCTTAGAAGTTTTGGGAGAGGGGGTGCTAATTAAGCCGGTATTATCACTGAAGGAAATGTTTATCAAACTATGCTGTTAAGGGGTCTGAGCTGCTGAGTTAGTTTATAGATGTTGTAAAAAATGTAAAACCTTAAGAATTAGTGTGAGATTTTCATTAGGTACTTGAGATGTAGGAGTGAAAATTCTGCAAAATAATTTTTACTTTTTTGAAAGCAGAATCTTACCAAGTATTTCAGGATAAAATACAGGATGGTTTTATTGCAGTAAGTGTGATTTTACTAGTTTACCTTTAACACTGAAAATTAGTTGTTTTTTGTTGGTGTGGTCTTATATATGTGCTTCTTTACTTAAAAACAACAACAAAAGAAGCCACTGTGGGGTTCGTTCCCCAGTTCTTTTTTCCTGCTAGGAAGTGTATGGTGAAGTTTTTCAAAAGAGGCATAGAAAATAAGTAACTGGTATGCTGACTTTTGGTTTTATCTAGCTTAAATATCTGATCTTTTCTGAATATTTAAGATGATATAAACCATTTTGTTTTGATAACTAGTAAGCAGCCAGAAATAGAGTATGTGTTAATATTTTACATAACTAGTATCTGAGAAATGTCTTGTTGATGTAGAAGAGGTCAGTGCTGTCCTATCAGTTTGTCACTGTGCATTAACTGCCTGCAACTTGCCACAAAGAAATCTTTTATGAATGAGAAAATACAATTTTCAGTAAATTTCTATCAGAACCCTAATTTGAAACATAACTGCTTACAGGCAGCCGGGCTTTATTAATAAATGAACATATTCCTTGATTATAAGTTTAAGGTACGAAGCTATCATTGAGGGAAAGCTCTGGGGAAAGCTTTTGTTCGCTACAGTAATATAGCTGCTGTCATAGCAAGAATAGAGAATATCTTCACTTACAGATGTAGACAAACAGTAACATCAGTAAACCAACTTCACAATGCTGACAACACAGAGAGATCCAACTCTTTTCTGTAACTCATTTAAACCATAGCTGTATAGCTCGAAGAAACTGCAAGCTAAAGTGATACAGAAGTGCTATAAATATTTTTTTATCAGTCAGCTACTTTTACTAATGAGTAGAGCATGAAGCAGAATCTTTTTTCAGTTGTGTCCTCATGCAGTTGCAAGCATGTTACATGCAACTCCTGTGGATAAGAGGTCTAAAGAATGGTTATGGGGAGTGCTGTTGGCACTGAACCTTGTTTTTTTTTAATCCTCTGGAAACATGGAGTTATCAGCTGTTGATCTGATGCAGATTACTGGCACAAACGTCATGCGTCCCTGTTCAGCGGAGTAACTTGGGAAATTTTAGCACCAGAGTGAAGCAATATACTTCAATTCTTTTCTTATCTTTTTCTTAAATGGCTCGATCTTGAATTTTTTTCATCAAAGGCTAGTCAGTTCTCTTAGGTACTTCTCTTAGAAGTATTAATGTCTGGATCATATTGAAAAAGCCAACAGGAACCACTTTTATCCTCCTGATTAATTTTTCCTTGCCTATATTTGGTACTGTTACGCTGTGTTCTTGATTCAGGTTTAGCATTTAGCAATGTTTTGAAGGTTGAAACAAAGTTTGACTGCTTCAGTGTTTTGTGGTGAATATCTGGTGCTGATATTCAGAGGTCTTCATTAGATGCCTTTGATTCAGATTTCACCACGGTGGTCAGTACTKTATATGGAGACGGCTTCCTGTGTTGTCTCCAGATTTTTATGGAATCCCTTGACCATCTTGACAAAATATTTTATGACGATTTAATGCTCTGTCACTTTTAAGGATTCTTGGAATACAGCAACTGCTAGTATGTTTGAAAGGCCTTCCATTTAAAAGGCAGATGCAGAAACTTGGTTTGTTGTTCAACAGAAGGGTTCACAGTAATGCTGTCCTCCAGAAACAATGCTGCTTCAAGTGTGTGCTTATTTGAGTTCTACCAAAAGTAAAGCTTGGCTTTGGGCAAGTGTTATAGATGGAGCAGAAACTTAATCTAGGAATAAAACTGGTTGAGGACAAAGGACTGAGAAATAAGCTTGAGTATTTCTTCTAGTCAGAATGGTCCGAGTGTAGTGTTGTTTTAAAAAAAACTGGACTGGAGGCATTTTCTGTTTCAGAGATTGGGCTTCCCTTTTTACCAAATATGCTCTGCTTTCATAGGTCAGCATAAGCCCACTATATTTTTTTGTAAGCCATTGTTTCTTTTCAAAGATGTGTTTCTACCTGCTATGCTCTTTCCTTAGTTCAGCTAATATGGCTAGAATTCAATGATTTCTCAACCAGACATGGGTCAACTCACCTTTAGTTTAATAACCTGCAAACAAGTTCTTTTGGCTTAAAAATGTATTGTTTCCAGTCTACTACAGTTCAGTTTTGTTGAACGACATAGCTTGCCTTTTTGGTAGGACGTAAAGGGTACAGGGGATCAAATGCTATGCTATTATCGGGCTTCTTTTTCAAAGGCTTCAAAGTAGCTTTCTGTGATATCGAAGCCATGAACACAGACTACTGTGAAGCACATGATCCTTAAAGATATTTCAGGCACTGTGTGAAAGTCTGTCCTAATGGGGAGCTGCATTAGTGAAGAAAACTTGTCCCAAAGGTCTTGAAAGTACAAGTGAAGTAGCTATATTTTAGTGCAATTATTTTATACCATTTTTTGTGAATTCCTGCATAACAGACATCCATCTTCTACTTAATTTAGTAGTGATGCAGTATTGTGATTTCAGTGGTTATGCAGTGAAATATTCTCTGCAASAAGAAGAGGGGTAGCTGGCTACTTAAAATGTGAAGTACATGTGCTTTCTAAGTACTAAACATCAAGCTTATTTTAATTTAAAATGGAATCACTGTATATGTTTAATGAAGGTTGGTTATGTATATAGTTGGAGTTAGTAGCACCACTTACTATGATTGCCCTGACTACTCATTTAAAGGACCTACTCTTTAGTTCCTTATAACTTTGTCAGACTTAATTGTTAGACCAAAATCTTCCATGTAAGTTTGCTTGCTTTAACTGTATATTCTGGAGAGTTTCGAGAGTTTCATCAAGAACAAGGTGAAGGGAAAAATCATATAATACCTGACAATTTTTTCTTACAGAAGCAGTGTCTCCATACCTTTTTGTAGAATATAAAAATGGAAGCAGCATCCTTCTCTTGTTCCTTTAAATATAGATAGTTAGAACATGCACTCAATCAGGTTTTGTCCTTTTCATTAGAAGCTTCTGCTTGCTTCTGCTAGTGGCTGATTGTCCCTGGGGCTGTCGTCAAACACGTTGTAGATGCTTGGTATCCTTCTGATCAGACTGAATGAATAGTCTCTTTACCTCAATCACACTAAGAACACTTCTGCGAAGCACTAAGCATCATTCAGTTGAGGACTGCAGGGCTGAAACTCTGTAAATAAGTAATGTTTGGTCTATGCTACAGATGAGTTGAGAGGGCATGGAGTTGTCTCTTCCTCACATCCTATACTTTCTTTAACTCGAGCCCGAACAGCAGCAATAAAGAAGGAATGTAACTCAAGAGTGGAGGGATTGTAGCAGGAAAAGGCACGAACTTATTCATAGAATTTGAGGCTGAAGAAAAACTGCAGAGATGAGACAGAAAGAAAACTGACAGTTGGGAGATAAAGATTGAGCACAGGCTGGGATGGGATCAAGATGGAAATTGAAGAGCAGGAAGGGGGAGTGGGATAGTCTGGAAAGAAACTGGGAACATTAATTTGCTTGGGCAGAAATAGGAGGGTTGACCATCTGACAGATAGCTCCAGAGAAATTTTGGAACAAGAAGCCAGGGCAGATGTTGAGCAGCCTGTGATTGAAAAAGCAGGGAAGGAAGCTGAATCAGGAAGTAAGTCGGCTGCAAACTTGCTAAGATGGACGATGAAGTCAGAGGAAGAAATGGAGAAGCTGGGCTGTGCTGAGCAATCTGAAGTGGAGCCTAGAACTAGGTAGAGTGAGCTGTGTGTGGGAAGAGGGGTCTCGAGTTCTTGGTGACAGATGGCAGTTGTACCAGGTCTGCTGGACAAGGGTGTGCAGCTGCTGCTCTTGTCAGTCGTGACCCAAGAAGCCAGAGCAATGGTTTTAAAACTTTCAACCCTGCTTGAATTCTGTGAATATCAGCCTGAAGCAGTCTGATTATTTTTAAGATACCCAGCATGTTTTGATAAATATGAAATTACAAACATATGATAAGGTTAACATTTTTGAGCTGTAACTTTGCATCGGTTTTGCAAACTGTTTGCCTTCACAGTATGCATTAATGCTGTATAGTATTGACTAATACTAGTCAATAAATAAACTGCCATCAATAGTATCATTCTACAGTACCTTTGTGTCATTTAGTGCAACACTTAGTGTTCAGTTTTTCAGTGCTTATGCTTCAAAATGTGACTGTCTCATTTCTCATATGCTACTGAAATCCTGTTGTGAAGCTAGAATTTACTTCTTTAGAGGTAGTACTTATGATAAATATTTTTGACTGATCTTCAAAATATGCCTGTTATCAAAGAAACTCCCATCCCAGATTGAGAGTAAAGATACTCCTGTATATTCTTCCTACACTTCCTGTGGGAAGATTGAGAATATGCAGTAATTTTCATTGGCTCTTTTGAGATGTTGAGAAATAGATTATTCTAATCTTTTTTTTTTTTTTTTTTTTTGGTTTTGTTATCTGGCTCCTTATAGTTAAGTGGTTTCCACCAAATAGAATGTTTAGGTTCTGTGTACAGATTGAACTCTTACAGAAAAAGCTATACAGTTGGTAAAACTTCCGTTACGAAGCACAAAGAAGCTGAATTACCATCATGTCTTATTTCTGACACTGTCTCACATCAATGAACAAGCTTAGAAAGATTCTGAGAGGGTGAAATACGCAAATAATACATAATATTTTCACAGTGGGATCTGAACTCTTTTCCATAGTATTTTCTTTTTTCTTAAATTTTAGAGGTTTTACCTGTGACCCTCTTGTTAAAAAAAAAATAAATAGTTTTTAGCAGTTGAGAACTTCATACAGTGACTAGTCAAAACCTGTGATTGCAAAATGTGGTTTCATATGCTTTTTAAGAATATTAGCTACCTCTTCATTTCTGGAAATGGTTATTTCATCATTTTTCTTTTCACAGAACCTAAAGAAGACATGGCCCAGATCGTTGAGACAAATGAGACAGATGATAAAGCGCCAAGTCCTGTGCAGCTAAATGATAAGCTAGCTGAAGAAGTTGAAAAAGAAGAAGCAGAAAACATTTCAACAACTGAAGASTCTATTTCAGAGTCTATTTCAGCTGAACAAAGTGAAGAATCTTTAATGAAAGCAGAATAAAGTACTTCAAGTGCCTTCTGTAGCTAGTTTTTAGCTTTGTTCATGCCTGTTGTTACTATTCAGGTGAGCTTTTTTTTTAATGGTACAACTTAAAAATCTTGCTTGAGCTTAAACTGCCTCAACTGCCACAGTATGTCAAAGCTATGTATAAAAGTGGGTATTGTAAATTAAGCACGTGTCTTTAAATAATTTAACATACAGAATGTATAGTTGGTTGAAGTCTAACAGTTGTAGCCATCGTTCAGTTTGCATATTTAAAAACTTAAAAGTATAAGCTTTGCTAAGGGCAACGTATAATTTGACATCTCTTTAGCTGTCACACATAAAGAGAAATTACTGGCAGCAACTGACCTAGTGAGTTTGGACTTGAGATACTTTTTAATGCTTCCCTGTTCAATTGAATTGAGTACGTTTTAAATACACAAATGTTTACAAACTAAAGTGTCATCTGACATTTGACTTAAGCGTATGGAAGTGTCATTGCAGTGATGTTAATGTTATTCATTGTCTAACTTTTTGACAGAATTCAGTTAAATGGCACTCAGATAAATGGCATCTCCTTTGGTATTTGCATTGCAGATGAACCAGAGGCACGTACATACAAAACTGTTTTGTGTTTACATAAAATATAGAAAGTCTCTGCACTTGRTTGTACTTGAATACAAAGCACTATTTATATCTGTACAATAATGACAAGATATAAGTGAGTTTTGTGCCTTTGTGTGTTTTGTTAAAGGAAAATAAAGACATCTAGCAGCAATACTTGCTTTGTGATTCCTAAAACTGAAGAGAATTTCTGTTCTGCTGTATGCAGCTGTTCTACAGTTACTTTGTGGAAGTTGAGAAGGAATATGACATCTGAAAAGGAGAGTGTCTATATGTAGCTAAGGTGGCTTTGATAGAATAGGAGTAGATTCCTGATCAATAGGGGAAGCACACGTGCATTTGCCARAAGACTTTCCTAACTGTGCCTAAAGTCTGATACTATTTGTTGTTAAAATTACAATGAATATTTGCTGCTGGATTACTGAAACTGTACTACTTTTATTGTATAGCTTTTCAAGCTAAGGACACTTGTTATACATTTCCTGTTAAATATAACAGTTGGCAACCTGGACTAGAATTTTTGTGGTGCCTGGATTTGAGGTACCTAAATCAACCAGATTTTTTTAGAAATAAATGCTGACCATGTGTAACTTGGTTGATTTAGTAGTAGTTCTGATAAAAGTTTTATTGTGTGTGATGTTCTCTGTACCTCACTATATGGAGGGAAGGAGAAACTTCAAAAAGATTTTTTTTTTTTATCCATCGTCTTTGTCGCAAAGTGAACTGGTTTTAGTGTAAAGGCAGCAAAAACCTAAATCTTAGTAGCTCAAAAGCCCTCTACAAGAAAAACATGTTTCTAAATGTGACCTTAGTATCCATGTCTTTATATGAGACATAATTATTACATGAACAGCAATGATTAATTTTCTTTTTCAAATATATGCTTTATTTTCTGATTCTTTGGGGTTAGTTTAGAAGCTCAACCCTTACATCAGTCAGAATCAAGTTTGGTCTGTATTTAGATAAATGAGGAAATTTTTTTCTGGTTCACTAACTAAATTGCAATTCATATTTTAATTAGTAGTCTTCATAGACAGAATGTAGGCATGTGATTAAAGGACTACTTGTAGGTGTTTGGCTATATTTATATAAACAACAATTAGTAAAAACAGGTAACCCTCTTGTGCATGACTATCTTAGTTGAGAACATAAAGAAAACAGTCCCTTCTCCAAACATGTCTTAGGGATGAGAAAAGTACAGGGTACAAAGTGATAGGGGAATGCATTCTTTAATATTTTAAGAGAATGTATTTTATGTTCTAGAACTTCTTTAAAATAGAAATAATTTTGCCTGAAAGATGACAAAGCTTACTCATTATTTTGTAAGACTTTCAGATGTTAATCTCTACATTGCATTTTGTACCTCACTAATTTATCTGTTTAAAGGCTGATTTCTTTGGAGGAAAAAAAAAAAMCACAGAATATTTCAGTAATTCAGCACAGTAAATTGTTGGATGTACTTACATTATAAGCACTAAAAGCAAGTAGAATTTGATGTTATGATCCCTCATATGGGATATGAATGAATTACTGTCACTTCAGAAGTTAAGATCACTCTAGGCCCATGTATTTCCTTTTAAAAATTTGTAACTTAAGTGTCAGGCTTTTTGTAATTTTAGGTCCTTCCCATGACAAGCAACCACTGAGCTGTAATGCATATACTATCTATTGAATTGACTGAGAAAATAATCTGTTGATACTGGAGCTATATATTAAAATTTTTTCATTAGCCTGGAAGATACCTATTTTCAGATGTCCTGCTTTTGTCAAGGAGACTGATGCTGTTTAGGTTGGGAATCTGAATTTTTTTTTGAAAGAGGAGACTCAGTATCTGGTACGGGGTGGGAGGATGGGAAAGCATTATTTCTCCCAACGTTCTTAAATGTGACATTAGCAAGTTGCCACAGGAATGATTAATACTTTCTGTTTAATATGTCACTGAAGCATCAAGTAGAGACAGTCAACCTGATGTGAAAACAAATACTTGTTAAAATGGGAAAACTTAGCTTTATGAGACCTAAGACTACCTAGAATTTTTGAGGAGGGAAAGAATAAGTGAGTTTTAAGCACATGATAAGAGTTTTCCTGAGAGGCTTTCTGACTAAAAAAAGTGTCCAAGCAGTCGTTCCCATTAAGTGCTTCAGAAGGCTTGAAAAAGGTGTTAAGGATGCCCTGATATTTTGGTAGAGAAAGATCTATTTTTAACTTCCTAATTTTTCAGGGTTTTAAAGCAGCTATAGTACATGAGGGTGGAGGGTTAATTAATCTGTAAGTGAATTCAGGCTCAGGGAGATACATATGGTAGTACTAGACTCTGGGCTTTCCTCCATTTACAGTAAGCATTTACGTGTTACTTCTGCCAAGTATGTGTACCCTAGTCCTCGTACGAAGGCGAGAAGAGGATTCTGTTTCTGCAGCAGTTGCTTCTTGGCTTCTGTCTACAGCAAGTGTGGCAATAGTGAAAGACACCTGTCCAACAGGAATTGGATCGAAATCCAGAAATACCTGTCAGTGAACAGCAGTGGCCACACTTAGTCACATCTTTGTAACGCCCAAAAACTTGGAAGGAGGAGTATGTAGAGCAAAAAGGTACAGCAATTGTCAGTGATATTTAATCCAATTGCAGACTGACTCTCAAAAGATGAGAAGGTGGAAGAAAGTAGGGCGAAAATATAACAAATGCTATGGTTGCATGTTTTGTTGTCTTCTGACTTCCTAGTATGTACTTGAATCTTAATTTTTTCAAAAGTACTTAAAAGCCTGGTCCTGTGAAAAATCTCACTTCTGAGAGATGTTATACAAAAGCCCCCTTCCTTCCTGTGGCCTGGATGAAAAGCAAAATTGAGAGGTGTAGTAAAGTAATACTTGGCAAGCTTGTTGGTACCATGTTTTTATTGCTTCTGAAATATTGTGAGTAATTGCAGAGATCTCCTTTTATTCAAATGTAGTTTATATATTAGGAAGGAATTATCTAGGCTATGTAAAAACTGCCACAAAAGACAAATGAGTGTTCTAGTTCAAAATAAATTGAAATGAGTCAGTTAGTAAAACTTAAATTTGATTAAGAAGCCTGCAGAACAGGGAAATGAGGGAATGCTACTTCAAATTCTAATACTTATTCTAAAGGAGAACACAATTGATTACCCTTGGACATTTTGACAGAAATAGATCATTTAGTAGAATCTTGGTATGAAGATGGTTTGTCTCAAGAAAGCTGTTCAGCCTACATGTAGGAAAAGCAGAGAAGCTCACAAGGAGAGGCAAACAAAGATGATGTGGAAGCTGACAATTTATGGACTGGTCTAGAGGTCAACAAGAGCATATAACTAGGGGGGTGCATATGGTTGCCTTGAAGTCAAGAACAAGAAGGTGGAACCCCATGTGGTGCATGAGTAGAAGCCAATGGAAGGATTTAAAGAAAAGAATGACAGTGAAACAGATTGGGGGTGGGAAGGAAGAGTGGTTTTGTGTGTCAGAACAAGGTCTTAATCAAGAGACAAGATAAGAGCTTGAAAAGATTTTTCAGAAAATGTAGCAGGGTTTGGCTATTACTACATGGCAGTACATACCCCAGGTAATTATCACATTCTTAGATCAGAAATAATTAGGATGGAGTTGACAATGAATCATATTGGAGAAATTTGTTTGCTTTTTAGAATTAATTCCAGAATAAGCGGATGATAATAACTTGGTAGAATAAAACTGTCTAGCTATTACTAGAGATGATGGTAGCAAAGTTGCTCTTATCCTTTTTATTTAAACATAAAAACTTAGAAATTATTTTCTACTTCTAGGATTAGTGAAACTAGCAGTAATTAATTTTTATAACCTTATTAACCTTCAAAGGCTAGGAGAAGCACTTCTCCTCTAGTGCATGGTTCTGACCTTAGCAATATTTGTGCACTTGTGATGGACGAGTGAGTAGGCTAGAGAAAACTGTTAATTATTCAATAGTTAAGTCTGTCATTAAAAACTTCAAAAGTTTTAATCTTCATAAAATCTGAACATATTCAATACAAGAATACTGGATGTAAAGAAAATTCTTCTAAATAAGCAGCTTCTGGAGTGAGGTTTTGTTAGGTCTTCCACAATGAGGAAGACTGTCCGTGGGGTAAGGAATGGCCTCTCTGTGAATGTTTCACTAGAACAACAACCTTGAAGATTCATTTTGCACCTTTGTTGGCAAATAATCATTTGACCAGTTCACTGAGTGTTCGCAAGTAAAATCTTAGGCCCTCATTTCCTTCCATGTCTTGCAGATTGKTTTTTTTGCCTAATATCTCGAAGACGTTCTTTCCTGTCCAGTCACATGGTTAAAAGTTAGTGCCTCAGATCTCAGCATCTCATGTTTCAATTACTTTCTTGAACTGATAAATGCAAACATGTCCAGATTTCTGGTGTAGCGAGCCTCTGAAGTTTCACATATATGTTTGTAGTGTGTAGGAGACTGTATATCCCTAATACAAACTAATTTTAAAAAAGGCTACAAATACATCAAGTGTGTAAACACTAGGCGGAAAATAGGTTTTCCATGAATAAACTCACAGCGGAAGTTTGAAATTTCCTAATGATTTGGACAAATAGCCTTGCAGGAGGCATTAGGTTTAAAATGGAGTTTGAGAATGAGAGGGCAATAGGAGGTTACTCTGTGACCAATGGATTCTTTCTAACGGTGTGTGCCTTTCCTGTTTGCGCTTAAGAATCTATTAAATRACAGGATCTGTGTGGTGGTTCGTGGAAGAGATTTTTGGCTGTTGTCAGAAAGTTTTGATTCACTGAAAGGAAAGTGTGTGTTAAACTGTTAATTACTGATCTGTGGCAGTGCTCCTCTCTTCCAGTGTGTGGTCTTTAGGCAGAGTTCACAGGTCTCAAGTTTGTGGAGGGTGATGAAGGAGAGGAACTACAACCAACTCTTCTAATGCTAATGTTTCTATAGGGCTGATTGGCATAGGGCTGTTGGCTTCCAGGTCTCGGTGCGTAGTAACACACCAAAGCTTCTGTCAGAGGACAGACTGTAAACTTCTATCAGAAGTGTGCCATACTTGAGATTGTATTTGGTAGTCTGAGATTAAGTGTACTTCATGCTCTGAAGGAAGGAGTAAAAGGGTGGCATCCAGAGTATGTGGGAATTCCTTAGCACTTGGTCCTCACTAGGGGTTTGTTTACACAACAAATAGAGTAAGTTATAATAGTGTTTAACAATAGGAACTGCTGCCCTCCAGCATTTAAAAAAATATAAATTGAGTTGTCCTTTAAGATTGTGAGTCTCAAGGAATTTGACTTCACCATTGCTTTTGATTTGTGAACCTCTGGGGTCCTGTCAGGTCACATTCAATCTTTTCTCTGCAAGAATAAGACCTAGAGAGGTGTATGATGGGCAGGATAGAGAGAAGGGTTTTAAAATKAAATGTATTGATTATACAATAATTTGCTCCCAAACCATGGGGTTTTGAGATTAAAGCAAACATTTCTAAGATTCTTGATAGATTATCTAGCTTGGCAACAGTGCAAAATCTAAAGCAGTGAATCATAATATAACCCTTTCAAGGTTGCATAAAATCAATTTGACCATGACTTAATTTTTGCATAGAAGGGAAGGTCCTGACTGATTCTCATAATACTAGTTATTTCTCACTGTAGTCACTGTAGATCCAACCTTCTTCAGGACTGCCTCTCTCTGTACATACCTAGTGTTGTACTCCTAGGATTCTCAGTGAACAATTACTAATGTTTTTCAGGAGGGCTTCATAAGCCTTTGCCACTGTGAAATCATGTATTCTCCTTTTATTGTGTGACAAAAATAATTTGCAAAAGGGAGATTGCAACTGCCAGAGAGAAATACATGCAGCAAAATCCTGAAATAATCAGATATAGGAGAAAACAAGGGGTGTAGATACTGGAGATCTGGCAATTTTGGGTGTTCAATTGGTAAATTCAAATTCATCTCTAAATTTGTAGTTTATATTGAAATAATAATTCTTTCTCTCTTTCTCTCTCCATTTTGCTGCCTAAATGAAAATAGAGATGCTGGATTTGTAGAAAACTCAAGCAACAAAGACCTTCCAGCTCTCCTGAAATGGTCTGCCCTCTAATTCCTTGCATCGCTTCAAGGAGTTCTACTCAGCTGATGAAACTTAATTTTGACTTGTTCAGCGCACAAAGAAAAACATTTTACAAAACCACCAAGAAAATTCATTTTAAGAAAACTATTTTAAGTGATGTTTTAGAAGAAATGTGGAAGTTGGTATTTCTTAAGGAATGTTTGTACTTGTATTTTTTGTATATTGAGCTTTTATTTAAACAGGAGATCCYGTATATTTATAGTTTAGTGTTTTGTTGTTGTAATAGCCTTGTTGTTGCATTAGTAAAGGGTATGTGTGTTTAGGTACTATAAATAGTATCTTCAACCAGAAGTATCATTTTAATCCTAGCTATGGCCTTGACCAGTAGTTCCATCACCTGCAGTTGAAACTCCATTAAAATCAATGGCAAAGACATTAATTAGTGTGAATTCTTACGGTCTAATAGACTTAATGAAATGTCTGTCTTAGCTTTTCTGCTTGTAATAGAGGTGATAATTAAACTTATGCTCCCCTTTTGAAATTTGGTATTTTACCAAATGAAGCAAATTTTACGAGTATGAAATTAAATTGTATAGCTTGTTGTTTGAATATATGCTGCCTTTGCCGTGTATGTAATTTCTTGAGGAAACACCTGATTCTGAAAAAGCTATGGAATATTTATCTGATCTGGATTATGATGATGGCTGGGATATGAGAGTCAGGTTGCTGTTTACATAGTAGTGGTTTACAGTTTTAAGATGATAATTCTGTTTAGTAGTTCATTCTGTGCTGGCTGTACTCAATCAACTTGGATTTCATAGATTTTTTTTCCTTTTTTTAAGGACCTCATATGTTACCAAAACAAGGATGAGGGTGCCCCAGCTTCTTCAGTGCAGCCCCCGCCCCCCAGTTGGACTGGCATAAGTAGGAAAAGAATGTTGTTCAAGGTTGAGTAGGTTCTGATAAGACACATTTATCTGTGCTACAACCAATTGTGAGAACTCCTGGCTCATGGCATGAACAGCCAACTCCCCACCCTCAAAGGTCAGGCTGGCATACGACTGCGAAATTTTGTGTGTGCAGTGAAGTAGAGGCATGGAAAACCTGCTGTGACTCAGTATAAAAAAATTGTGTGGCAACTGCAGAGGGGACTGTGGAGTTGTGAAGATGCTGACTTTGGCCTGTGATTCCATAGACATATACATTTCAGGGTGGGTATTACAGGTTTTATTGTATCTAAATGGTGATTTATGTCCTTATTCCTGCATTATTGTCCACAAGGTACTGCCCTGTGTCACAGGCCTGTACTACCCAATTTTTTCAGACTGTTTCATTTTCATTAGTACAGCTGCTTTAGCTTGTGATCAGTGTACTGCACCTCATTGATAATCTAAGAGAGTATTAGACGCACAGAAGTGACACCTAACCCTGTCAGTCTGGCTTGATTGACCCCTCAGCTTTCGAAACATGGGTTCATTTTTTTTAAAACCCAACTTAGCCCGACATCCATTTTCACACACATTCTGGGCAGTTTAAAGGTTGGTTGGAATCGAATATTGCTCTTTCAAATTTGATAATGTATGAGTACAGAACTGTGACCTTTGATACGTAGTAATACATCACCATGACACGAGCAGTAAGTGCAGCAATTACCTTTACTACACTTGAGATTGTGTTTTAGTTCTCATCTTGTAAGCAATTAGTTCAGGAAAAAAAGGATGCCTCTAAGTTAAATATATTTTGCAGATACATTTATGCAGAAATTAATCTTTGGGGACTTTTTGATTTACAGGTGAATGTTTTCAAATGAATCTTGGCTTTTACATTAACATTGGTTCCGTGGTAGAAAGGAGTCTTGTGCCATTGGCTTCTTTTACAATACTTTTTTCTGGGAGAGTTTCTTTAAGCCTTTTTGCTGTGTTCTAATGTAATCTAAGTTTCATATTCTGATTTATGGCTAAAGCCTGATCCTGCAAGCAGTTGACATGTCACTGTGTTTGTGTTGCTCCCATGATAATACTCGTAAGAGTTGGTTCCGTGCATGATGATAATGCAAGTTTACATGCTTTTAAGTGCCTTTCAGAACATGAGACTATCTCAGACCTGCACTACGTATTGATTTAAAAGGCTGTTTTAGCTGCTCCAGCAATGTTTCATCCTTTTCCTGAGCAGATCAAGATACATTTGGTTTAGTTTCCAAGTCTTCTTCCTCACCTGTTGTTATAAATTATTTGGATAATGATAGTGCACAACCACTACCTGGTAGGTGCTATAAAATCACAAATCAATACTCCTTGCCAAAGAGCATAAAGCCTTGAGAGGACTGATATCTGCTGCGGCTTCTGCTCTGTGGATGAAAAGTCAGAATAAAATTACTGTGTCATTCTGAGCAAGCGATTGAGTAACCACTGAATGGTTACTTTCTATCAGTGCTGTCTGTCACGACCGAAACTCAAAGGAATAACTTGAAGTAGAACTTCTTGTTCTTCTAAAATAACTGCTTCCTCAGCTGCCGGGCGCTGAGCATTGTCGGCGTGCTGGAGTTAGGCACTGAACTTTAATTCAGGAGCTGGGAAAAATGCGTATTTGGTTCTATATTGAGGTGAAATCAACACCTTTTGGAATGGTTTTCTTTAAGCTGTCAAAAATCTGAAACCCTAGTTCCCAGTAACGTTTGGCTGCACTGGGACCCTGGCACAGGAGGCAGGTGACCCAAGTGGCTGATGTGGGTTGGGGACTGAATGGAGCCCGTCTCTCCCAAATCTGCCATGAGCAGAAGGGTGAGTGCTTTCTCTGGAGTAGCTTTCTYTTTTGAACTCCTGGCTCTGGAGATTGCTTGCTTGCTGTACATACACACTAGTCATAAATTGCTAATAAACCTAAAAACTTTTCTAAGGAAAGTTTCATCAAAATAGAAGGGGGTCTCTAACAGATTTTTGAACTACTTTTCTAGCAACAGTTAGAAAATTCTTGACTCTCTGTGGTGGTGTTTGTTCTCTGGGAGGAAAAGCAAAACAAATACATTAGATCATCACATAAATTACTCCTAATCAAGCTCTTGGCCACACAAACTATTTTGCAAAGCCACAAGGAAGTCACTGCCTGGGGAAATTGTGCAAACATATTTCTGTGCTATTTCTTGTTGCTTTCAACCTGTGCCACATAAGGGCACTTGGGCCCTTAACTGCTTCAAAATAAAAAGAAAAACCTCAAGCTTTTTTGCATAATTTCATTAAATTTTAAATGTTAATAGTACTAACTTATTTTGGAAAAAATACCCAACCTACTTTTGTGCAGTGTTTTCCATTAAAAAATGTAAATAGCGTGTATATGGAAATCATAGAACCATAGAATCATTAAGGTTGGAAAAGACCTCCAGGATCATCAAGTCCAACTGTCAACCCAACACCACCATGCCCACTAAACCATGTCCTGAAGTGCCACACCTACATGTTTTTTGAACACCTCCAGGGATGGTGACCCCACCACTTCCCTAGGCAGCCTGT
>JASVER010000003.1:13632564-13638505 GCA_030449065.1 Oceanodroma leucorhoa | reverse complement strand
AGGAGAATGCTGTGGGAGACAGTGTCAAAGGCTTTACTAAAGTCCAGGTAGACCACATCCACAGCCTTCCCCTCATCCACTAGGCGGGTCACCTGGTCGTAGAAGGAGATCTGGTTGGTCAAGCAGGACCTGCCCTTCATGAATCCATGCTGGCTGAGCCCAATCCCCTGGTTGTCCTGCACCTGCCTTGTGAGCGCCCTCAAGATGAACCGCTCCATAATCTTCCCCGGTACCGAGATCAGGCTGACAGGCCTGTAGTTCTCCAGATCCTCCTTCCGKGCCTTCTTGTGGGTGGGCGTCACATTGGCAAGCCTCCAGTTGTCTGGGACCTCTGATAAATGATGGAGAGTGGTTGGCAAGCTCCTCCSCCAGCTCCCTCAGTACTCTCRGGTGGATCCCATCYGCCCCCATAGACTTGTGAGYGTCCAGGTGGCATAGCAGGTCKTTAACCGCTTCCTCTTGGGAATCTTTAGTCTATGCTGCTGACTTAGCAGATGAAAGTGGTTATGACAGCTCAGTGTGGAAGTTTGTTTTTCAACTGGGGCTCCATGTTTGTAGGAAGTTCCTTATGGTGAAAGGATGCCCTTGTGCAGGTAGGTGACTCCATGGGTAAAGTGCATTTTTTACTGGGCTACAAGTAACAGCAGCAAGACAATGGCAACCGCTGTGTCATTGCATGTCAGTATTTGTTGATTGTTGTTTGCTTGTGCTGAATTTATTGCTTCTGGTAACAACTTAGGCATCTTTAGTTCTTCTCTGTATTGTATATTATTAACCATTTTTTTAAAGAACTGACAACACTGGTATTCCCCAACGGTAGAATCCCTCTTGCAGTGTCTGGAAAACATTTCCCTTCTCTCATATTTTAGAGAAGAGAGTGAAGGTAATATTTTTTTCCACCATTCCTACTACAGCAATAAGACTAGACATATTTATTTTTCAAAAATGCTAGGATTTTTGTTTGTTTCAGCTATTTGGTTCCAGCTGCGTGTTGCTGGGGCTTTTTTAAAGAGATGGTGAATGACAGCCTGGTTGCAGAATATTTTCTTTTTAAGGCTTATCTTAAAACTTATCTTACTGGTTTGCAATGGTGAAATCCTCCTGGACGGGAATTGTTAGATTATTGAACAAATGGTGGGCAGTTGAAATTTAGGGACACTTAATGGAAAGTACTTGACTAAGATTGTGTGCAACTTATTGTGAATACTCCTGATATATTATAATAAGGCATTATGTTAATCTAGTCATGGAAGTCTGATCTATTTGATTTTAAAATCTCAGATTGCGCTGTGAGTAAGTGTAATGGTTCTGAGAGCTGGAATATTGTTAGCCATTGTGAACAGTACTGAAAGAGTCTCAGGATGTATAATGTGATAGATGCAATTTTGTTTGAAATTTTTTTTTCCAAGGCCAATTTAATTTTGATTTATTTGCCTCATTAACCCAAGGATTCAGAAAATTGAATGCCACCTGAGTGAGGTATTATTAAGACTAGTGAAATATCTTCAAAATCACTCCATGCTTATAAATCGGGCTTTTGAAATCATTTTAAAGGCATAATGATACTGTTGTGAAAATGTACAGCATCATTTAAAAATTGCAAAATGCTTATTTGATTTCTGAAACAAGACTTGGTCACCTGACTTAAATGTATACTGATCTATTATTTATGCTTTGAAAATAGAGCTGATAAAAAGCATAAGTGTTCTTGATATTATATTTTGTCATATCTAGCTAAAAAGATTGAAATCCAGAGAAACAATTTTCTGAAGAAATGAAATAGTATGCCCTCCTGAACCCCTGGGGAAAATAGCCTCTCTGTTTGCTCAGAATATGAAGCAGTAAAACAGTATAAGTAAAACAGACAGCCCATGTCACATTCCTATTTGTATAGTTTGGAATGATGTTTTAAAAACATTTTCTAGTTATTTTTGATAAATAAATGGTGCAAATAACATCTGCAAACCAACCGTGCTGATGTAAGATTTTTCAGATCAGATTTGTTTGTCAGTGAAAGTCAGAAAATTGCTTTGCAAAACTAAAGTTGTGTAACTCCCCAAAATATGCATAACAAATATACAAGAATGCATCTTGCTCTCCTTTTACCTTCCCTCAAATAACTAATGCTGATTCTCCATCATCTTTGCTTCTGGGCTCAGAAGGTAGCTTGATAAAATATCAAATATCAAAAAGCTCGGTTGCTAAACAGATGTGTTTATAAGGTGTTAAATAGCTGAACACTCACATTGATAATGAGGTATCCAGCTACCCTTTGGAACAGTGTATCCTGGTTAAAGCCTTGAGATTTCCCCCTGAGCCATTAGTGCCCCACTGAAAACTAAGCTTAAGGGTTGTAAGAGCCTTCCACAGGTGACGCACTTATGGTCAGGGGGTATAAAGGAAATAAGCGTGTTGCCTGGCTGTTGCTTTCTGCAGGTTCTGCCAAAGGCTAGCACACGGAGGATGAAGGGAAGTTCCTCCAAGTCATGTGGCTTCCAGAAGCGCGTAAGGATGCTGAGGCCACTCTAATTTCCTTCACCGACGTAAAAGCTGAGATGGAAAAAATTTCCCTGGGCAGCAGGGTCGAGAAGTCTGATGTCACGTCTCTACGAATGTCCTGTTGCCCAAGACTGGCCAAAGGAAGCGTATGTCTGTACATCTCCCAAAACATTGCTTGTCAAGGAAGAGGACTTTCAGCTGCATTTGAGGAATGTATATCTTCAAGGCGCCCTTGTTACGCTTCGGACTTCTGTTCTCCACAGAGTTGGTTAAAACCAATTTTAATGATATTTTTGTAAGGATTCTCAGTCAATGGACTCCATCTCAGGCTAAATTCTCTGAAACATCCGCAGCATACAAGATGCATGTCGTTTGTGAATATGTATGTGTTTAATAGCAACCAAAAAAAGCATTTGCTTTTATTTTTCAGCCTTTACAAAAATAATGATGTAATAAACTCTTCCCTCTGAGCTTATACAACACTGGAATATTGCCTGGTATTTTATTTTAATACCTGAACAAAAAATGAACCCTTAAGGGGTTTACTAGACTAATAGCATTTCATTGAGTGGATCTTTCTTTGTTGAATGAAAAAAGTCTTGACTAAGGAGCTTTCATCAGGGTCAGGGCTAGAATTCTAGGAAAGTTAATTTTTGTGTTATGATTGTAAGTGTTCACTGTCGTATATAATGATGGTGGTGGTAACYGAGAACATGACACACTCTGAGTAATCTGAATGGATACTTCTGTACAGCAAATATAAGAAGGAACGAACATGGTAATATTAAGTCCTAAAAAATTCAGGCGTTACTAATCCACCCAAGATTCATTTCAGGTTTCTTTTTGGCAAAAGGCTCAAGTGCTTCAATACAGCATGATTTGTCTACCAGGAAGTTTTCACTTCTTAATGACAAGGACATTATGTATAGCCATGAAGGGATATCACTGATTTTATTGAACCTGACTTTATTGCATTATTTATTTCCTCAGAAATCTTGTTCTAATGTGGTATTTGTTCAAATAATTATGAATTATTTGTTTAGCATTTTTGATAAAACAGTTAATGGTTAGTTGAAAGTTCCTTGGTCATGGGCAATGGGTGTAATTTTCCATGTAAGGTAGGAGTCCAGGAGATCTTAGAGAGAAAAGGCACTTTTCAGTTGTTTGCTTACTGTCTTTTATGCTGAAGGTATGCTAGGACTCTAGGTAAATTATTTTTTAATTATTACTCACTGGAGTTCCAAGGAGTGTCTCTAGAGAACTTAATTGAGCGAATCTGTTTTCACTGAATAAAAAAATATTGGGGGTGGGGCATGGAGGGACAAGAAAAAAAGAACAAGGCACCAAAAAAACCCGAACCAGTCTTTGGGTTATTTCCCCCCAGGTAGGGGGAACATTGCGAATATAGAGATCTGTGGTTCTTCTCCTGGAAGCACTTCACTGGGGCAAGCTGTCCTCTGGGATTTGAACTGACCATTGCAGAACATCTCACTATTGTATCACAGGCAGGAGCTTGGCCATACTCGATAGTCAAGTTCCTGTTATGATTAATAAAGAGTTAATAAGACATCTGTAAGATAAATTATACTAGAAAGGTGATATGCGCTCTCAGAAGCAATAGCAGTGTTAACTCTGTAGCCAAAACCACTACTGTCTAAGACTTGATTAACTTCTTAGAGTGTCTATCAATAATATTTATAAACTCTTATGTACGGTCTGACCTATACTTAATCCCAGATCTCCTTGGTGGCTCAAGTAACATGCAGAGGAACTACAAATGGTTAAAGAGCTGAGTGGCAATGGAGAATCTGCAAAGGGTTTTGGTGGGTCCCATTTGCTAGTAATCTGTCAAAAGTAATTAAATCTTCCAGAAGATTTATTCTTGCCTACCCTTAGCCTACTCGCTGGGGGAGCAGAGTGGGAAAGAGAGAAAGCTTTGAGGCTGGGCAAGCACTGTTCAGCCACAGCCAAAACATTGCTGTGTTATCAATGTTGTTTTAGCCACAGATCCAGAACACAGCACCAGAGGGGCTGCTATGAAAAAAGTTAACCCCATCCCTGCCAGACCCTATATAGGCAGTTTTGAATTAATTTAGATACACTCTCAAGGGGTTAAATACGGAGACAGCATCTGCCTGGAGAAGGTTCGTTGCTGTCCATAGTTTCAAGTCAGCTGGCAAACTTCTATTATGAGAAAAAATATAATCTGTGTAAAAGTTACTGCAGAGAGGATCTTAGCCAAGAAATCACAGGAAGCTCTGGGAAATGCAGTTACTGGAGGAAGAAGCTGTCATATGTCAACAATTACATGGTATTTGTGGTGGTTATTCTGGTATGAGAAAGCGTTTGCACTGGACAAAGATAAGTTTCTTACTTATCTTGCAGTGGGAAAATGCAGGGCTTGGCTCTTGTTCTGCACTTCACATAACTAAATTACTGCTTTCTGTTGGGATATTTCAACAAAAACAAACGAGCAAGAAAATCTCTGAAGACTGTTAACAGAAAAATTGAGGCTGTGCCAGACTCGGGCTTCTCTGCACCATGGAGACCTCCAATGCCTGTCTGTGCAAGGTGGAGCACATCTGAGGAACCTGTGGGCTATCTGAGGAACCTGTGGGCTATCAACAGCAGTTACTGCTGGTGGTGTTGCCTCAGTAGCATGAAACGAAAAACCCCCAGGGGAGGGGGTGCCAGTTTTGATTTCTGATGCTCGGCTGGCGCCCAGTTCTAGGCTATCACGCCTCTGCTGTTTGGAGCATTATGCTGCTGCGGGTGGGCCTTCATGAACTACAATGCAGGAGTACTTATAAATAGTGCCTTGAAATGGCAGGAGCTGTCTTTAGCTCTTAAGAGCGGACAGCTGGGAGCTGTAAGGACACAGACTTTCCTGTCGCACACCACTTGTGCCCTGTTTGCAGCCTCCTACCATTTGGGGGTCCTCTGCTTTTCAGGAGCAGGTGGCTAAGCCTGGTGCTGAGCGAGTGCCCTTTCGGTTAACTCCAAAGGCTTGTTCCCTTAGGTTTTCCTTGGTTTGGGCCTGGGCTTAAACAATCAGAGTGCCTAAACAAATTGATGCCTCCCTTCCGCTCACCCCAACCTTAAGTAACAAATACATTGGGAGTGGAATCCAACTGCAACATGATCTGAGAGATGAGAGCAGTACGGTGTGTACCAGGAAATGGGAAGTCCTACAACAAGGAAAAAAAAATAGCAGAGAGAAAACGGACATATATGATCAGCTACAGTCATTACACTGAAGCAACTTCACTCCCATCTTCTCTGATGTGGTAGTCAAACTTTTCCATTTTTTGTTAATTTAATTCCAGTTGCAGTTCCTATTGCAGAGAGTAAATGTGGGCTTGTGTTGGTAAGAAGGCCATGAGGAAGCATTTTTGAGAATCTCTGATTTAGTCCTGGGCAAGATTGTTTCTCACAGAGTATT
>JASVER010000003.1:13425064-13630064 GCA_030449065.1 Oceanodroma leucorhoa | reverse complement strand
GGGTGTCAGGGTGAAGCTAGCAGAGTCTACGTGCAGACACAATCGGTGTAATTCAAAACTGGACCAGAGTGTGACGCTGTGAGTGCTGGTGGCATGGGGACAGCCCCTTCCAGGCAGGGACCCCTTGCTTTTGGCAGCACTGCCTGTGCTGCCTGCTCCCAGCATGGGAGCTGAGCCTGCGTGTCCTGGGAGCCCATTACGGTCCGGGCCTCAGGCCCCGCGGGGGTGTAGCTGCCCACCCAGGCATGCTTTTCAAAACCGTTAATTTGCACATTTTCCATTAATGAGGGCAAAATTCAATGACTGTGCCAGTCAAAAAGCCAGAGATGCTAAAACATTCTTCCTGAAAGAGTATCCATCTAGTCCTCATCAAAATGTTTCAGAGTAGCGTTTCCAATTTCACTGATGTTTTCTGATGGGGAAAAAGGTTGGGATGTGTTGTTTGGGGAGCACTGAAATATGTAATCTGGGATGTTATGTACATATAATGTTCCAATTGACAAGAATTGAAATAAACCACTGTTACTAAAACAAAGGGTTGCAGCACTGTCAAGATGAAATATGGCAGTTCCAAATCAATATGCTCTTTTTTTTTTTTTCCACAGGAAATTTCAAATTTTTTGTCTTGCCAGGATAGTGCTTTTTTAATGCCAGAATGTTGCTTGGAACAGTAATTCATGCTCTTCAGCTCTGCCCTTTCCTTGGCTTTTAGCATCGTTAATTGTAACAAAGGGAAGTAATTAACCCTCTTCACTTGAGCGTTGGGAACAAAGAAATGGCCATAAACCAGATCATAGCTGAGCCTGACCAAATGAGTATTTTCATCTTGGCTAGGGCTAAATGCTGGGAAGGGTGATGCAGACTCTTTGCTGTGAGCTAGCTAACGCTCAGGAATTAAACGGCACCAGCCATCGGGACATAAGAGGTTGCTTCTCAGATAAAGACTGATGGAAAACTCAACTGAGCCATTTTTGAGCTCTGTAAGTAGCCCTGAGAGCCAGGCGCCCCAGAGCCATAGGTTGCTTGTAATAGCAGAGAAGATCTCATTACCCATGCTGTCTTGTGTGCACATTCTCTCTCTCCCCCAGATATAGATGTGCCGTAACACGCACTCTTGTCTGTCTCGTTCAATTAGGAGAAGGTCATAATGACTTGCTTACTATATTTAGAATATTTAAGTAAGTAGATGTAAATATATAGCATAGCAGAAAGGTAATGATTTCAGAAGGGCACGGTTTATAAAGGAACTCCTCAACCCATGAAGTGCCTATATTTTGGAAAATACACTATCGATACCTAATTTTTTTCTGGATGTAGTTCTAATAGCAGCTTGGATACATCCACCAGGATAACACTTCACTTAACGTGTTTCCTTTTAGAATACAATCTATCCACAGTGTATGATGAAGTATATTTGAAAATAAATGGATTTAAAAGCAAATTTTAAGTGTAATTTTTCTTTGGCTATCATTTGGACATAATATTTTAAAATTATGCGCTTCCCATTTTTACTTAAGAAAGGTGAAGTTCTCTCGTGTCCAGCATATGGAGCTGGTCGTCTGTCCAAATCTCAGTACCTCTGTGACAATTTAGCAACATTTTTAAGAGTTTGTTGCACAACATGCTGAAAACACTTGAAAATCTGGCTCAAGTTTGGCCTGAAATCTTTGAAGAATCGCTGAGACTTTGGGGAGAATAAAAGGAGTGATGAGTCTTTTTTTCTGACACATTAATTTTAGATCTTGCTGAGAATATTTGCTAATGTGCCATAACAAAGAACTGCAGCCTTTATTGATGGGCATATTGCAGCTTTTGAAAACGTAAATATCACGCCAGTAACTCATCTTTTCTTTCCCAACTGAAATTATAGTGGACCATTATGGAAATTGATAGCACCACCTATTGATGCTATTACAAAACTGCAGCTCATCATAGTACTTTGCATAATTTTAAAAAGCAAGAAAAAAAAAACCTCTGCTATTTTACTATTGAAGCAGCCAATTGTGCAAGTGATCTGATTCAGTTATTCAGATGACTAGTAAATGTTATTTAAAATGTTATTCAATAAACTTCAAAGAATGTTTTTGGCAACTTTGTCAAGAGACAAGAATATGCTCCTGTGTTTGTGTAAGACCCATTCATTGTGCGGTACATAAATAGATAATTCAGCGGAAATGGTGGTGGTGAGGCAACAGCAAATGCATTATGAAAATATAGGAAATCTAAATGGTTCATGGGAATGTTTTCTTGCAAAAAGTACTTTGGAAATACGCACTCCTTCTTGCACAGTATGCGTTTAAATTGTTCCAAACAATGCCGCGTTGTTGTTGCCGCCGCACAAGCCCCAGCCCTGCCAGGGGCCGTGCGTGACAGGCACTTGGGCAGGTACGGGACCTGCTGAAATCAATCGGTCTCGTTGCAGGTGCAGATCGCATTGCAAGACCAGGGCACTGGATGTCAGATTTATAGGCCTATTACTTTCAACCTCATTTTTGTATCCTTTCTCTGCTAGCCTTTAGCAAAACTAATTCAGTTGTTTCCCAAACCTCCTTTTCTTGCACAATGTGAGAAAACCTGGTAAAAAATAACTCTTAGCAGTTCAACAATTTTTAACCTTAATCTCACATAACAATGAGTTTAACTCTTTGCTGTCTGCTGCTGTATTCAGGGTGCCACAGCCCAAATCTGGGAGAGAGAAGAGAGAAATACAGGTGCTTGCACATCACATAGTGTACTCCTAGAGCCCTGCCAGTAGTCAAAATACTTTGGGGAAGAATGGATCTGTGCCTGGAATGGATTTCTTAAGGCCAAATCTCAATCTAATTTAGCTGTTTGTTATCTCACAAGACGTACCCCTTACACTGCTTCTAACAGGCTCAGCTGAGGGTGGTGAGTGGAAGGTAAGTTGGTGCAGGGACTGTCTGTGCCGAAGATCTAGAGGAAATCTTTGTCTCTTCTGTGCCATCCTAACTGTGCTCTTGTGCTGTGTGTTTGGGTTAAAATCTAATTCATTGTTCTGTACCTATTGTTTTAATTCTCAGGTATAGAATCGCTTTTGGGTAGTTTTCTCCGGTGTGGCTGACAAGCAGCTTTTTGTGTGGGTTGTTTATGCAACATGAGGGTTCCCCAGAACACTGATTTGCACCAAGTAATACCTCAAGATAATAAAAAGTTAATGAGATAACCTTGTCGGTAGCTGAGACTAATGCTGCATTTTCCTTGGCAAAATAGATATATCTGTGGTATCTGACAGATCTTTAAATAATCCATGTTTCTCATTCAGTTGAGATTTTCTTCCGTACTAAGCCCAAAATCCAACCAGGTTTCCTATGGGTTAATATTTTAATTGCTTTCATGTCCTGTTCTATTATATGAAGTCATAAAGCATCTGAATTAATAGATCCTGCTTTTATTCAGCATGTTGTGAGCAGTGTACTTCCCTACAACTTCTATGCACAGTATATAAACATCAGCTTGAAATGGAGTTAAAAAAATGCATGAATTAAGTAATTCTAGGGCCTGAGACACCACTGAGTCCCCCTGACAATGGCATCCTGTTTCAGAAAGTGTTTTGTCTTCTCCTCATGGCTGTGCGAAAGAGCAAGTATATCAAAAGAAAAGCCAAGTGAAAACATCAGGAAAACAAGACCATCCAAAAAGCAAGATACCTAAACTGGAGAAGTAGAACATTAGTTTTCTATCTTTTTTCTGGTCTTCTCATGTTTCCTTTTTCAGAAGTCAGGCCTAATATGAGATGATTTTTAAACTGATGTTAGAATACTAACTCAGCAACATGTTTCAGCCCATCTGGCTTTGCCTAACAGGAAGAGTGGCAGGATGCCCACATTGTCTTCTTCCCTTTACCTTTTGGTCTAGTTTTGTTTTTGTTATTATTATTAGATGTGCAAGTCTGTCAAGTGAAAGGCTGGATCATGAAGATATCCTGCCATGCGCTGTCCAACAACTCACTCAAATTCCTGAAGAAAAATAAATATTTTATTTTCTCGCCTAGTTCTGGAAATGTTCATGAATACAAATAACAAATGCAAATGGCACAGGGACAGTGGTATTAGGAATTGAAATGCCCATTGTGTATTTTGTACAAATATATTCATTATGCTAGAAATGCATGATGACTGAGAGATGGTCCCTGTTGGTCAATGGTGGCTACAGTTGATGGATACAGATTATTAAATTTTATTTTAATAACAGGTAGTGACAAAGTGGCTCAGTGCCTAACAATGCATACAAGTATCTGCTATATAAACACATGCAAATATATTTTTGCAACAGTCAATAAAATCCTATTGCTTCTCTTAAGTTACAAGAAGAAGCTGATATACGAGTCCATATGCACCTAAAAATATATAAAATCAGAACTGAGCAAATTTTTGGTGGGTCATTCAAAATACACCTCCTCACAAATTCAAGGTGGTCAGCACATGCCAGTGCAGGTCTCTGGGCCAGGCAGGTTGAGTGGACGAATGCAACAACTCGTTGCAGATGTTGCATCTGGGGGTTCGCCACTGGCTGGGAAGGCAGTTTTAATTGTACCAAACCCCACTGCCTCAGCGGGACATTCCTGTGGTCATCGGTGCTGACTTCTGCTGCCATGTGTTGTCAGCGCTGCCATGACAGAGGATGTGCTGCTGGGGCTGTTTCTGGGGCCAAATCCTGCCAGTGTGACCTGCTCTCTGCCCTGGTGCCTCTAGATGGTGCAGCCCCTCAGCACATCTGGCCAGAGGTGTGCCACTTAACCAGCCTGACCGAGAGAGGGTGCGGTTGCCAGAAATGCTTGTTAAAGGTAGTCCATATTCTCAAATGCAATAAGCCATAGGTTGCTTGTAATGAATGGCAAACCTGTGACTGCTTTTAGCTAATGGAAAACAGAACATAGCACTTGTGAAGGGCGCTAGGGCAAGGAGTGAGACCCCCGTGAAGCCACCCCGGGCTGCGTTACCGAGTCAGTGCGTGGGGCCAGAGCTGTGCTGCTTACCAGCTCAGCCAAGGGGACCGGCACGGGGGAGGGCTTTTGCTATCTCTAAAGCTTTCTGCAGTCTCACTTTTCAAAACCAGAACAACAGAAGTGAAGGGCTTGCAGAGGGAGGATTTGCAAGGTATGGAGACACSACGCTGATGATTTGACAATAAATGTTCTGCAATTACAGCTTCTCCCACTCCTCTGACCTTCTGGCCCCTCAGTGCTCGTTACGAACAAGGTCTGAGCTGCTCTGAGTTTGAAGGACTGAGATTGACTCAGTCTTTGTGCTCTGGCAAACTCCCACTGCCTTCAGGACAAGTTTGATTTAATATAAGGACTAAAATCCTTGGGACTTGGCCTTAGGAGAGTAGTAAATGCAWCCAGCTTCTTTGGTCTGACAGAATGAATAAACAGAGGCTCCAGGGCACTCAGCATCAGCAGAGATGGCAGAGATTATGAGGGAAGATCTGGATCACATTACTGATTCCCAATTCACCATAAGCACTTGTGAAAGAGACGTGGGCATCACCCTGGACAGCCCAGTGAAGGGCTCCCCTCCGTGCATTGCAGTGGTTAAAATTCAAATGAAAGGTATCAGTCTGGAGAGCGAAATAACATGAGAATATTAGCATGAAGTTATTATAAAAACCTTTCTTTGTGTTCAGTTCTCATTACTCTGACTCAAAAAGGAAACAGCAGGAATAACAGAGCTTGTACTGGGATGATGGAAATTTGTGGAGATGTGAAAAGACTTCTGAATGAAGAGAGAGTGAAAAGATTGAGACTATTTAATTTAGATGAAGATAAACAAGAAGGGACATGACAGAGGTACAGCGGGTAACAGATGCTATTGAGAAGGTAAATCCAGAACCACTTTGCCTCTTCTCATGACACCTGAATAAAAGGACAATCAATTAAATGGATAAAATGCACATTTCAGTCTAAAAAAGGAGGTATTTGAACTCATCTTAAAAGGCTTATTGCAATGAGGTGCAGTCCAAGCCAAGTAGCTAGTGAATCTTGAAAAAGAGTTAGACATTTACATAGTCTCTTCTGAGTTACCTTAGATAAAGTGCACATGGCTTTAGGGGGAACTAAGCTCTCAGGCTTCAGGGTCTAAGCAAATGAATAATCAAGAGGCTCCAGGAAGTGATCTCTCCTATGTACATTTATTCTGTTTGCCTGCCATGGGCTTCTTGCATTTTCTCTAAAAAATCTGAAGTTTTGGAAGGAAATCCCCTCCGCTGCATTAGATGGACCATTATTTTGAACTGGTGTGGCAACTATATTCTAGAAATTTGGCTTATGAAGTAAATGGTTTTACTTTTCCATGTTGTAACCCAAACGAGCAATATCTAGGTTTGACCCAAAGAGATACCAACAGAGTACTGCATTATTGCTGGTTAGTTGAGATCAGTTGTGCTGTCCCACCTCTATGCCAGCCCTGACCATACTTCATTGCAGGTTACTTTTCTTCCCTACCATTTTTCAGGAGAATAGCTAGTCTCTGAAATTTTGTAACTGCCTTAGGATTTGCATAAACAAATGCAAACGACAGGCGGGCTGGAGAAAGGGACACTTACCAAGTCCTTTTTGTTTTCAGTACCTTGTGTCTCAGGAATTTATGTGGCCTGGCACTGTCCCTTGGGTCAATTGAAATGAATGGTTTAAGCTCACATGCTCAATTTTGTAATTACTATAGGTTAAGAGCATGTAGAAGTAATGCGGCTCAGCTAATGAGCAGCCAGTTTAGGCATGGAAATTCACTCTCCACGACTGACTCTATACACCCACACTCTGTCTTACCAGGGCTTTGCATGTGGGTAAAACTTAAATAAACTAAATTAAGTAAAGGTGTGAAAGGAAATTTTTCTTCGTAATGCCATCCACTAAGTTGGTGCTAATAAACACTGCCTCTTCTTTGATTCGGTATGAAGTATGGCAAGTCCATAGACCCGATTTTGATCACTTGGGCATTACTGAAGTGAATAGCAAATGCAATTAGAGAGATTTTAGTTAAGATGATCAGGCTCTGAGGGATAAGTCTTTGGGAAAGAACCAAAATATGAAGAAATGGATGATTATATGTAGCTCTGAAAGCTGCATGAAAGAACCATGGCTGGGTGCTCACTTGCTTCTTTTCCTTTCGCAGGAAGGAGTCAGGATTACTTGCTAACTCATTTCAGGTGCAACTATTCACGTCTGGGCTAATTTAAGGGTAAGGAGCTTAAATAGTCCCTTTCTTTTTTTTTTTTTTTTTTTTTTTTTTTTTTTGAACAATTATTGAATGTAGTATCTCCCCATGAAGTTACTGTCTTATGGCTCACATGAATACCTGGTAAGCAGGGGGTTAGCACTTTACTGCCTGAACTGTGGTAAGCACTAAAGTTTATCTTTTCACTTCTCTTTAGTTGAACTATATGAGCACTATCTCCCAGGAGACAGGCTGCATGTTATATGGTTACTTGGTAAACATGTTATTTTTTAAATTACTTGTAGAGAAAAGAGAGCCAGTGAATGAATTCCTCAAAGAAGTTATCAATTAAAGAGAGATTTGTCAGAACTTACTGAAAATAAATTTTATTGTGTCCCAGTGCATAAAATGGGGTAATTTTATTAAAGTTGTATTGATGGGAATACAATTCTTTGTGATGAGGATCAGGATGGGCAGTGTCCCTGCACTTATAGGTGTGCTAAGACTGTGGGTGAGCTGGTAGCGGTCTGGCAGAGCTTTGTGGAGCAGGGGGCTTTTGGCATCACTGTGATTCAGAGGCTTGGCTTGGCTTTCCCTAGGCCTTTTGTTTAACTGATGACAGGTTTGCCCTTTATGTACTCCAACTCCAGTCTCCTGAGTGAAAAACAAAATCCACAGCAAACCCCTAAAGTTTTTTCAAGTGGACCTTCCCTTGCTTTTGCACAAGGTTCCCTGTGTGAAAATGTCACCGCTTTGTGTGCCGTGGCTGAAGGGTCTTTGGGGCTGCAGTGGATTGCTCAGGACTGTCTGACTGAATTCGACAGAGGTGATGCTCCAGATCGTTTTCCAAAAAAAATCAAAACCAATTTATCTGTTTTTCTTAAGCATTTATTGCTTTCATTTGGGACCACACTCTCAGCAGGCTTGCAGACAAAGACCAGATTTGGAAACAGCTTGGTGCTGGCTTTTTTGCAAGCTGGTGTCGCAGTTGGAGCAGGGGCCTCCTGAAAACTGGGTCCTACAACCCACAGTATTTATTGCTGGTGCTCTATGTCTTTAGTGAATGGGGAATGCGAGGGCAGAAATAAAGGCAATCGATACAGTTTGGGCTTTTATGTATAAGGACATTACATTAGAGTGGGAATAGACTTGGTAGGTGTCAGTCTCAGGCCACACCTGCAATATCGCATGAAATCCTGGAAAACGCATAGTTACAAAAATATTGACAAACTGTTGAGAAGGTGAGAGGAGCGACAAAGCAATCAGAGCAGAAGGGACCAAATGATGAGGAAAGATTAAAAAAAAGCTAAAAGTGCCATATCTGTGACTTTGCTAGAAGATGATTGATGGGAAACACAGATAAGTTTGAAAGGAGCCTGAACTCCAAAAAAAGAGAGAGAGAGAATAGTTAGGATGGTACAGGAAGGTATAACTAAGAGTGATGGGGTGAAATTAAGCAAGAGAAAATTTAAGCTGAATCTTAGGAAAAAATCATTACTGAAATATATTAGGCTGCTGAGTGATTGTCCGTGGGGAGCAGTGCAAACTGCTGCCTGTAGATTGTTTAGCCTGGGCAAAATGTTTTCAGGCATGCAGCCGAGGAAGCTCCAGAAGCAGGAGACTGGCGTATCCACCTTTATTGGTTGTTTTACTGTTTCACGGGTATCATTTACAGGTGTAATTTGCTTAAACCTTGAGTGTGAAAGCAGCTTTGACCACTCAGCCCTGTTGAAATTGTTGGGAGTGAGAGGCGTAAACATCTAATGGAGATTTTGGTCTGAAGAGCTAGATCTCCATTAGGAGTGAGGACCAGAACAGCAGCGTGTCCTATACCTAAATGTCAGTGCATCACCACAACCAGCCCCGAGCGGGCTGTAGGAGCCCTGTGCAGGATGTGGGGCATGCTGTGCCATGTTGTGCTGCGCCACGGCAGCGGTACTCATTGAGGTATCTCCGCAGCTCAGCTGACCAGGCAGCCTACGCCAGTGGGGCTGACTCACTTCCCACCCTCTCCAGCCCACAGGCACGATCCCCTGGGGATGCTCGTCTTTTGCTTTGGACACAGAAAATCTTTCCAGGAAACAGCCACCATTGTTCTGGAGGCAGGTGGAAGGAAAGCAGGAAAGCCTTCCTCCCCAGGTGCGCCTGGGCAAAATGGTGGTGTTGTCTTTTGTGAAAGCTCAGTGTCCGTTGTGCTCACTCGGCATGTGGGAACCTGTCTCCCTAAAAACCTTCCTGGGGCAGAGGTTCAGGGTGGCATCTTGTCCTCCAGGAATGCTTCTAACTTAAGAGGGGTTTGAATGTGGGAACTTTGCACTCCCTACAAATCCTCAAGTTTGTAGAGAAGAACTTAAATTTCTTGAGTTGGAGAGTGGCAAGAATAAACCCAAATAGCCCACGGGCCAGACACCGACTGGGAGCAGCAAAACCTGAGTTTCATTCCCCGCTTTGGTGTAGTCTTTGAGAAGTAATGCTGCTGCCTCCTCCCTTTGCATTTCATGTGTAACTTGCATCTTCTGGGTCTGCTGCGAGCTCACAGTGATGTAAACAGAAGAAAAACTTGTTTGTGGATCCCAATAAGCAATAGGAAAAGACAGGCTGTAGGCTTCCCAGGTTGTAAGGACCTGCCTGGAAACAGACCTTTTAGGCACATCGCAAAAATTAGTGTTGAAAAATGGAAGGCATCTATGGATTTTGGGTGGCTTTGGAGACAGCTGGCAGCTTGATGGGGGTCTGAGGACTTCAATTTTCAATAAAAGTGGGATAAGCAAGTACTTGAGTAAGAACACAAAGTTGCCAGGATCTGGGTGGCCAGAAGTCCTGCTGGTGATGAGATGGTGTATTTCTTTGTCACATGGGGCTTCTGCAGCGCTCACCTTGCGTTTGTGAGGGAGAAAAATAGAAAATAAGCCTTGAAGGAAACAAGCCCGACCATTTGCCTCTCTTTCCTCTGTTAGCAATTTTGCTCCATAATGCTTCTTACTGTTTTTAGAGTTCTGGTTCTGTTTTATAACCATTTGAAATAGTTTTGATTTTTTTTTTCCCTCTATTGCTGCCCTTTGCCTTTTATTCTATATATTCACTACTCCCTATCTAAAGAAATTCTGCCTAAATTCCTTGAGGGTCTGACCCTTCCCTTAGCTTTAGTTTATGCTCCTTTGTTCTTGTGTTTGACATAAGCTCAAACAGCCTTGTAAAATCTCATTTCTGTTCCCTTCAGGGTTGTGTATTCCTCTATGAAATATTTTCCCCACCCTCCTCTACCCTGCCTCTTCCTAGAAAAGTGCTTCTATTTTAGTAACTGTTTTGTACAATTAATTGTTAGAGTTCTGTATTCTTTTGTCACTTTCTCCATTACTATCTCCATTCCACCCTACTGTTCTACACTAAGTTTTAGTTATAAAATAAGCTTTATTCAATTTTTGGATATTCAGCTCTCCATTTTATTTCCTTTACATTCTCCTAATTTTTCTCTTCAGCAGTTCAGTCCAGAGCTCAACAAACTGTAGACTGTTTGCATCATGTTCTCTTTTCATAAAAATATATTCTGATCTGGGTTTGCTGCTGCTTACAATGGAAGATTTAGTCTCTCTTCCCTGAAAGCTTTAAGTTGTGTGCTTAATTTGTCAAAATGATCTTATACAAAATCCTGAGTTACAAAGCCCATAAGTGGAAATGAGAAATTCACTTTTGTAAAGTCTCTTTGACTTTATGTTCCTTTTTGGCAAGAGTTGTAATTTTGAGCCCGTACATTAGACTAGTATTGCAAACTGCCCTACAGTCTATAATATAATACAAATTATTTTAAAACCGGATCTTTGTCATAAACAGTGCTAAGTAGATGCACTGTTGAATCCAGATAAACACATTGCTGCAGATAGCTTAAAAGGAAGAGGAATTTGGCAAGAAGAAAGTTGATTGAAGAAGGGAATGAAAATTCACAGTGAAACGTGTTTGCTAGTCATACACGAGAGCTGAAGGCTTCTGCAATGCATGTCTCAAACAGCTCATGCTGCTTTTTAGAACACAATTTTCCAGTTTCTTTTCCCTGGAGTGTGCCATTAGCTTCAATCTTCCATTAACTTCCTGGTAACTTCTTAAAAGAACTCTCTAGAGATGAGCACGTCTCTGGAGGACCAAATATCAGCTTGATGGAATTGAACAAATGAGTGATTTTACTGGGAGGCAGTTTTGCTGTTTCTTTTTTATTTTGACTTCAATCAGGGAATAGAAAATCTGCTATCTTATGTTTTATGAAATATGGAATAGGTATTAATCTGAACACCTCATGATTAGTTTACATGCTGCACTGGCCAGGAATTGAAAGAAACAAAATATAAGCTCTATCAGCTTTACCATTTGTAATAGGTACTATTCGTAAAATGGGATCCTTTATTCTGCAATTCTGACTGTGAACTTTACATGCTTCCTGGGGTTTGATCTGTCTACAGAAGTTTCTCAAAATGAAATGCGAAATTCAACACAGGCTTTTTCTCCAGACATGGAAATTTCCAGGATTAAGCTTTACAAATAATGTAGCCCACATCTTAAATGATTCCTTCCCTTTATCCAAAGGAAGTACAACTGGAGACAGAGCAAAAACATTTCATCTTCTCAAGCAATATTATCCCAGAGTATTGTACTGCATTTTCTAGCAAACATTGTCAACTTAGATTCCTACGATATTTAGTAATGAGTAAAAAAGATATTTTTTCTTTATTGGCTAAAATGTATTACAGCTCTTTGTATCCTGAACAAGTTTATGGGTTCCAGGGCTCCTGTTGGCACCGCTCAAACATAGCTTTCTGAAAAGATAATGATGCTTTAGAGTGATTTGGCTTCAGGACAGCTTTGCCTGAGCCAAGTCTGTGGTAGTTCCCTTACTGCATTTCAGGGCTCTCTCTTAGCAAAGGCGCATGCTCTGTTTTAGGAGCGAAAGAGTGCATATCTGGTCTTTGTGGCCTGTGCTGGGAGCCTTGGTCCTCCAGCGAACTGGTGGGGGCTGCTTCGTTTTATTGCTCAAGGCTGGGGCTTTCCCTGTGGCGTTTCACAGGGAGGACGCTCTGGTGCAGCGCCTACCCACAGATTTCACAGAGCCGGTCTCGCCAGCGCGCCCCTGCCCCAAGCCACGCACCTGCCCCCCTACAGCTCGTGTGCTCCCACGTGCTCCCACGCAGCGCACRCAGCGACGCGGTCGCTGTTTGAGGTGCACTGTGACGCTCCTGCTCACCACCCGCTCCATCAGTAGCTGCTGTTCAGGAGTTGGCGGCACACTCCAAAACACACATACATATATAGAGATACACACACACACACGTATATATATATATCTATTTTTAATTTCCTCTATGAGATAGGCACACTACTACTAGCAGAAGGGACCTGGCCCGTTCAGGAGTCCTCAGGACCTGTAGGCACAGAGGTGTTGTTCATCAGGCTGGGACTGGGACTCGGCTGGTGAAACTTCCTGGCAGTGGCCCCAGGTTTGGGTGAGATCCCAGGAGATCACAGCCAAGGCCCCTCACTCTCTCCAGATCCCAAGTTAAAACAAATGAAGCCAGATGGCAAAATATTGTTAAAGCTCTTTTGCTTCCAGACTTCTGTTTTTATGGTATGTTATCATGATGTGAGGATATGTCAGGGTGTCAGACAGCATAGGGCCTGCCAAAAGAGCAGTGGAGGACTGTTCTGGGTAGAGGGAACAAAACCTGGCACAGGCTGTTTTCATACCCTCGACCAGTGAAGTCACCTCTTCTTTACCTGGGTTTTTTTACATCACAGCATAAGAGAAAATGAACATATGATGATCAAAGGTTTCCTCTAGTGAAGCCTTTCTAAACCAGTTCATCCCCAAATTGCTGAGTTGGGAATGGTGGTGGTCTGTGAGGTGGTGGTCTTATTCTGGAGCACAGGGCACTCTCCTCCCTTTACCTCACATAATTCAACATCAGAAAAACTGATCCAAGCAGACTTAACAATTAGTAGGACCAAAGGAAAACTGATAGCATTTACAGGTACGTGTAATGTGTTGATTTCCCATGAAGACAGTTGTCATGAGCAAGAAACTTTTTCTCCATATTCTACTTTTCATAATTTTTTTTTTTTAAAAGAGAATCCTTAGGCAAAGGATTTTGTTTGATTTTTACAGCTAGCCAATATAGAGACAAAAAGTAGTTTGACATTCAGTAGAAACTGTTGGGTTTAGGAAGCAAAGGTAAAGAAGTCCTTTGTCTCCAAATATATTTGTCTGTGTAAGCCATCCATGGGAGACAAGGAGATTTCTCTTTACAAAGATCAGGGAGATCATTGCTGTCACTGTGTAATTTTTCAGGAAAGAGCATATTTATTCTTTTTCACTTCACATGTACAAATCGGAAACGTACTACCTAGGCTCAAACAGTGGAAAGTTTCCCAGACAGGTATTTGCAGTGATGAACAAGACCAAGTTAGTGGACTTTTGCTTTGCTATTTGAAAATCATTCAGTACATCGAGATTTCCAACAAAGCTGGTTACCTCGCCATTATGAATGTACATTACCAGCTTCATGCTGGATAACTGCAGCAAATATCCTCCTCTTGATGGGATGGCAGACATCTCCTTGCTGCATGGTACAAAACCCGCTGTTGGTTTTGTTGTATGATGAAGGCAAAATTTAGCCCTGGGGTAAGGAGTTAAAATGACAATAGGGACTGGCCACCAGCCTGCTATCAAAGTGGTACAGAAAAGGTAGACTTAGCACATGTTTCCAACATCCTCTAGCCTGTTTCAGCACTTTAAAGAAAACAGATGCAAATATGATGGCTTTCATATAGGGCTTTGCTTTTGTATTGCAGCTGGAAATTGTGTTTTTATGGTGCATACACCACATTAGAGTCCTCTGTGTTCCACAATAATAATTTTGGTCTTTATCACTGTGCAGCTATCACATAGTCTAGGAGCTTAGCTGAGCTCTTGCAATAGCTTAACTTTTTTATCGACTATCAGAAAACAAATCTTGTGGCGTTGTGGCAGGAGCTGATCTTAGTCTTGCAGTTTATTGGGCAATATTCAAGTTGTTTGCACAGCTCCATAGATATTCTGGATACTTTACAGACAAATATAAATCCAGTCTCTGCCCCAAGGAATTCACACTCAAAATGCAAGGTGGCACAGGAGTAGAAGAGAAAGTAGAAGATGGCTGGGAGGAGGACTGGGAGTAAATCATCAACTTATAGAGCAACATTAGTGTCAGCATTGTGAATACYGAAGTCACTGAAAAAGCTGCTCTTTTTGTAGATTGTGTTCTTCTTTTCTCATTAAATATTCAGTTTACAGTGATGTTAATGTGTAACCACTACGAGACCATGTAGGTAGCAGTTGCTAGAGGTCTAAAGTCACAGGTCAGTGTGCTGTGACCAGCCAAACAGCCATGGGGTACCAAGCACAAGGCAGCAGTGTTACCCTGAGCATACTGCTACCACATTGCTTCTACGCAGGAACACTCATTTAGGATGCGATGCCAAATCTTCCACTCGACACACTGTACAAAACAGTTTTCTCTTTGTCACTGAACAATTTTAAGGATGCACTCCGGTGCAGTAGAGCTGTAATCTTGTTTATTCTTCGCAGACACTACATGGCTCTCTAAAAGCCTTAGAGATCATCACCCCCTTGTTATCATAGCAGGTATGCACCTAGTAATCTTGCTGTACTAATTGTTGAGAAAATGTGCTTGGTAGTCCTTCACCGGCAGAATCCCAATTGCCAAGGTAATTAATAGTGTTACAGACTTCAAGGCCATAATGCTCATCAGTTATTAATTAGCAATTCATTTTGCTGAATAAATAATACTTATGATTGATGATGGAACTTGTAATTGGGCACTAGTAGTGTTTCTCAAGGGAACAGCTTCTCTGCAAGTATTAACTATGACAGTAACAGCTCAGAAACTCAAGATCATTTCAGAAAATCTACTCTAAACAACTCTGACATAACCAAGGCATTTACATTCAGTGTTGGAAAAGTAGAACTTAAACATTGGAGACTTGCGTATGGCAACCAATTGCTACTATTTTTGTCTATTTTCCTTATATTTTGCTTTGTTTTAAGCATTGCCTCCTTATAAGGAAATGTCCTATATAATTTTATGGCATGCATTACATTGTCTTTATGAGCTTTCATATGCATTCTTCACAAATTCAGAAGATAGTATAATAAAGGAAATACTTTCCCAAGCACAATAAGCAATTTAAAAGGAATTTTCTCAGATTAAATCTATTTCAGATTAATAGATTGTGGAGAAACAATTTTATTTTATATTATTTGGCCCTACCTTTTGGCATAAATAAAATTGAGCTTAGCCCTCCACCCCCAGAACGGAAAGAGAAGCTGGTAAATAAAGCAAATAAACTGTTAGTTTTAACTGGGTAGTCAACAAAGACAAGTATGGGAGGTCAGCTGCTGACCAGATGCTGCCTTCAATTAATATTCCAACCCTAAAAGACATTTATCGTTCAGTTTAGAAAGCAGAGCAGCTGAGTCATAAAAGCAGCCCACAAAAGATATTTTAAAGCGTTTATAATGGCTAAATTGCTTGAAATAAATTAGCCCTGAAAATAAACATATTTTGTACAGTCTATGTAAACCAAATTTCTTCTCCCTGTAAATTGCTTGGACTAAGTGGGAGTTTGTGTTTGACAAGAGCGTACATTTGCTTCATTACTACATGTGGGTTATTTTTTTCCTTTGAAAAGGGTTAATAATCTGTAAGATATCATTGCCAACTAAATGAGTCCTGCACCCTTTTAAGGGAGGAAGATGCTGCAGAAGAACAAGCTAAAAAGAAACACAGAGACTGTGTTGTAATGCTAACAGGCAATTAACAAACTCATGGGTGTTAATTATCTTCATACTGTATCATGTTCAATTAGCTCAGCCCCTGCAACAAAGGCAACCATGAGCAATTGCTTTGATAGGCGTACAGTACTTCATTTGTAGTTAATCGGTTTAAGCCTTGCAGTTGCTAGGCTACACCAGTCTCCAGAGGTAAAAAGCTGCACAGATGCACTATGTTTAAATGACTACAGAGAACTGTTTAAACTCAAACCATGTATAACTCTTTATTGATTTTCCACAGAAGATCTCAGCTCTGATGATAAGGTTTTGATATATTTTCCTGCTACAGCCAGGTCCTTGGAGTATTGCAGAAAAAAAATCTGTCAATATGCTTCTATTATGATCTCTTGATCTGTGGCTATAAAAACCTTTAGCCGCAGCCCTTATTATAAAATAATGGAAGAAGCAATATTTGATTTTTTTTTTTTTTTTATCCCCCCACTCTGTAATACATGGAGATTTTTTTTTTCCCAGTGCCTCTAGAACAAAATTACAGTATGTTCCTTCTGTACTTCTGTGTTAGAATAATACAGAAGAATTTCTAGCACTAATTAATTTGATTGACTCTCAGCAGGAAAGGATCAGCTGTAGCATCATGAACTTTAACAATAACTACCAACTGATGGGCAGTTCACATCAATAAGACCATCACTAGCCTCCCTCACCTGTCACCAGGCAGGGAATGAGCAATAACCACCCCCTGCAGATGTACTGCTTAGCACTTTCTGCCCGATTAGCAATTTATAATGGTGATCAAGAAACAGTCAGCGGCAAATCAAGACAACTGTCTGGCTGCCTGTTTAATTGGCCTTGTTTGCTTTTTGATAAATGGCTCGTGACTGCTATAGGCCTCCGTATTTTGACTTTTAATAGGCCACTGTGATTAGACTACCAACAGATACTAGGTCAAAACCGAGGGAAGGTGCAAAAAATGTTAATTAATATCAATAATAGGCAATTATTAGTTAGACAGAAGGACCTACTAGCTGCGTGTTCTAATGACTCAGAGCTAACTTGAAGGGAAACAGTGCCAAATTAGCATAACTGTGTGTGCAGGCTGCATGGTAGATCCTAGCAAACATCTGTTATGTGAGTAATTCAAACAAGATTCTTCCTTTTTGCATGATACTCACAAAATCATCAATTCTTTTCGGTCATTTCAAGACACTAATGATAGCCTAGCAGTTACTGATCTCACAGCTGGGCTTTGTGTCGATCCTTCATATCAAGAGCTAAACTGTAGAAGTTAAATTGGTGTGGTTTTCAAGATTTTTAAGTTAGTAACTTGTGTATAAAGGTCGCTAATATTGTACTTAGAGGAACATATGCTGAGCAATCATGTTACTCGAAGCGTTGCTCCCACTACAAATAACTTCTTCCCCCTTTGTGTCTTTTAGGAAAACAAACAAGCAAACAATGATGGGCACTGAAATATTYGTGTGCCTACTATTGCTGACCCTCTGAATATAAACATGATGCGATATGGTGTGATATGATACAAGGGTCAAAATTATTACATATGAAGGTGAGACAAGTAAAGGAGCTTCTCTGACACAGTAATGGGTCTACTTGTCTTTGCTGGTTTTCAGGATATTGGGAATGTCATCTTCATTGCAAACGTGAAGCAGGCAAAGAACACACAAGCAAATGGAAGCACTTTACTTAGAAGAAGCTTTTTAAAKAAACTTTATATAGAAGGGTAACGGCCCTAGATTTTAGGGGACAATTTATTATTGCAAGCTTAAAACTCTAAGTGAGTTGAACTATTCCGACAGGAGAGGTTAGAGGAGACTTGTTCAGAGTGCAGTACCTTGTAAAGAGTTTTATCATGCTATTGGTATAAGTGTCTCTTTTTTCACTGAAATGGTCAGAAATCCTTTTTAGTGGGATGGTGATAATATATGCTATACTGTTATGTCCGTGCTTCTCTCTCACTCCTGCCCAAGCATCTGCATGTGTGTGATTGGGTAAGGACTTAGTGAGAGTCAAGCTCTGATATAGCTTTACTCTGGGTATTTCTAAGGCAACTGCAGTCTCTACTAATATTGATGTGACATCAATGGGAATTCTATCGTGACTGAAGAAGACACGTTGATGCAAACAGAGTCAAGGCCTCATTATCAAGCCCARAAGAAACATCTGTGACTGCTGGCTCAGGGAAGTGCTGCAAGTCTCTGTAGAGGCTCGTCCCGATCGAGGTGGAAAAACAACCTCTTGTTAAGGGCCACATCCTTATATCTATATCTACATATTATTCCTTCAGCATTTCATATGTATATCTATCTATCTATCTATATCTCCTTTCCTAGATGTAAAATCAGCAGGKGTCACCAATCCCTGATTTGTCCAGTAACAGATTCAGCACCAAGATCAGGTTGATGTACTGTCTAATTTGCACATAGTCTGGCTCTTGGAACCCGTACCACCGAATTTCTGCTGATATGATCTGATATATGTTACAACGTTTGGAGCAGGAAATGTTTGTGCAGAGCTTTCTTTTGGTATTTCAGAATTATTATATGACCTATATTATAAAGTTAGGGGAAAAGGCAGGCTCTCAGTAGCTGAGAGCTCACTTCTGGTGACAAGATGAGAGGTATGCTGTTTCAGATGTCTTAAAAACAATGTTTGGGAAAGAGAACATGCTCCTGGCACATCTTCTTTTGTAGGATTCAGGTGTCTGACTGCTGAGAACCTGCAGTGCTGACTGACAGAGGAGGGAAAGAAGTGCTTTGTGCTTAGCAATGCTTTACTTGTCAATGGAAATCTTGCTGGAAGCTGAACCCCTCTATTCAGACAGAGGAAAAATGCAGGGAGCCTGCAAGATTTGGGAGAAGACAGGTCACTGCTTGTAGGATTGGACCAACAGCTATGCATTACCCTGTGTAGGATGTGCCTTGGATGAGGGCAGATGGTACATGGAAAAATAGCAGAATCACAGGTTTGGAAGGGAAGGGAAAGTTGGGTGGTGTGTGTGTGGTGCCTCGTGCCACCTTCCCCCCCCACCCCTGTTTGTCCGTCCGACCCCAGCCAACTCGAGTGTGCCTTGTGGAAACCACTCTTGGCTTCCAACAAATACAGGTAGCAGGGAACATAAATGCTTATATTCCTCATTTTTCTCTTCTGACTGGCCTCTGTTGTTCAGTAGCTCCCTTTCTAGGGAGCCACAGACCTTTCTGGTCTTGCAGTTTGGCAGGAGGTGTCTTGACTTCTGCTGGGCAGCCTGATGCTTGCCAGCTACAAGTCTGCGAGGGCTCGCCCGGGCTAAAAGGGTATCATAGTAGGCACAAGCGCAAATTACCTCCATTTGTTATGACTGATTTTCAAGATTGCGTTGTTGATTTGCAATAGAACAATACATAGGGGCCCCAAAGGAGATGGTGGTATAATACTGTGGTGAAAATACCTGTTCCAAAGAGTTTAAGAGCTAAACAAACAAGGCAGGAAGAGAGGTTTCCACTTCATCGCTGGAAGCAGAAGCAAGGAGATGCAGTGACTGAGGCAGGCTTTGTTCACTTTCCCATCTCCCAAGCTCCAGCCCCAAGTCTCAGCTGCAGAACTGTCCTCCTAAATACACCAAAAACTTCCTATAGTATTTTAAAAATATATATACTTAAGCAATGCTTAATAGGCACACATATCACCTATAATCATATTGTTTTTTTACTGTAACTAACATGCATAGATTTTTAAAAATATTTATAGCAAATTGAGAATGAAAGCTGTGACTTCAAAGAATTATCTCCCCACTTAGAATCATCTTCATTTTCTATTTTGCATTGAGGAGTGGGAACAGTGGGAATCATAAGAAAACATGTCAGCTAAGTATAGGCACTAATGGCCACTCTTTACCTCATAAGGAAGATATTTTATGGCTTATCTGTTCACTCAAGCTTCACTCATGTAAAGAGAGAAGTACTTTGTACTTCCAGCTTTTGTAGCCAAAATATACTATGAGATGCTTATCAGCTTAAAGTCATACATGTTACTACTTAAATTTTGAAATTCTGGTTGATGCAAAATGGAACCATCATGGAGGTACCCTGAAAAATGATCATTTTCAGGCTTTAGAAGAGTTTGTTTTCCAAGCAGAAGTCTCTCTGTTAAGTTCCATAAATAAAAGCTAAATAATCAAAGATGCAAAGCCTGCTACTGAGCATTTACATGCTTCATATCATTTGTGATTTCTTTCAGCTGTGACTGTCATATTATTACAAATATTGCTGTTTAAACACAAAATTAGCTGAATTTACTAAGTTTTGGCTGTTTTGGGCTAGGATCTTCCATCTTAGTCATAATTTCTTAATTTTTTTTTTTAAAAGAAAAAAACTTCCACTATCTACAGCTGAATTTTAAATCCTTTTTTTTTCTTTACATGGAATATTTGAAGACATCTGGTGACACACAGTAAAATACCTTTTTAACTCTAAACTTCTATTTATTTAGACAGGATTTGTCTTGAAAGTAATTTGTTTAAAATACAGGAGTTCTGAAATCTTACGGGCACCTAACCAGTTCAGTTGTTGTCTGTTATCTATCTCTCTTAAGCATTCTTGATATCTAGAGATTTAAACAGTAGTCTGGAGGAAGAAAACAAAACAAAACCAGCAACCCCTTCCCGTAGTTTATGTACCCTGATTGACCTTTCTGTTTTCTCATTCATTTAGCATAAATTATTTTACTAACCTCATCAGGAAAACAATTGTGGAAATACAAGGTTTATACAGCATGGAAACATTGCACTGAAAATCATGCACGATACAACACGTTTTGTTACATAAGGACTATTTTTTGCAGAGCTGTGGGAGGTTTTAATTTCAGTAGAAGAATTTAGTCCAGCTGTTAGGTGTACTTTTTTGTTTTGCAGTTCCCTTGGATTATGTGGATTTTTTCCATCAATAGAAGTGAGTTACGCTAGCACAGAGAAGTCTCTTTTGGTCTTCAGGTCTGCTAAACGCTGAAGCACCAGAGCCTTGTGCTGGAAGATCACACCTCTGTTCTGAGGTCTCCTCGTTCTTCTGGATCAATTCTGACTAAACCTCTTCTGAGGCGCTCTGGAAGGACACATTCTTTTCATCATACACAGCCCCAAGAAGTTACTTTTAGGTAGCGAGTAGTCTAGAATGTATATATTCAGTTTTTTTTTGAAGATTTATGCTCATACAATCTTCAGTTGTCTTCTACTCCATCTCACGTGAATCCCCTGGTAACGAGGTTTTTGAAAAGCCTGGGAAATGATTGTCTCTTTTGAAAAAGGAATTCAAGAAGTTTTCTCTAGTGCRAAACAGGAAACATTCTGAAATTTGGAAAAGCTTCGAAGTACGAGAAAAGTATTTACAGTCAACTCTACTAATTGTGCCAGAAATGAATGAACGTATTATGTAGGTCAGATTTTGATCTTCCTATGAACCCTAAATTATTGGCCATTATGATACCTGTGACAGTGAATTTCTATGCTAGATGGATGCTGTTTGAAATTATTTAAGCCCAGACCAGAAATTTCACCCTAATTGGCTGAACATAACAGACAGACAGGCTAGAAAAATCTCTGAAAGAACAGCTCTTGTTTGAGGTGGGGGGATGAGGATGCTTTTCTCCCTCAACTTTTTCCATATTAAATAAGTTTTTACTGTATAAAGTAGTTCAATAGGAAAAAAAAATACAGTATACTGGGGTCTTTCTCTTTAAGATTTCATATTCTTGCATCATAGAGCACAAATGTCTGTAAAGCCCATCCAACCTCAGAGTAGCATATAAGCTACTCTGTGACATTGGAAATAATGACCATTTGTGTTGCATGACTTCCCCATATTAAAGTTGGTTTGAAAGTTCTTTGCTTTAGTTTTTATAAAAACACAATCTCATAATGAAATGCAGCCCTGATTTTTTTTTTTTTTTTTTCCCTTTCCCTGATGGGGAACATATCAAGCACTTAAAATCCAACAAGTTTAATTCGGAAAGCTTGAACTCCTTGTCATTAAATTTTGCTTCATGCATGGCTTTCAAACCTGAAGGTCTCTTCTGGAAAGCTGTAAGTCCCAGGAAGTTGGCTGTGCATATCCCAGATTTACAAATAGAAATGCAAAGTGGGTTTGTCTGGTTTTGTTTGTTTGAGCAACATCAGAAAAGCCTTTTATCTTTCCAAAATAATATTCCATGTATTTTCCATGGTGTCTTGAATGATATCTTAACTATCACATACACAAAGTGAGAAAGTGTATTTATGCATGTGTGTATTTAACACTATTATTAAGATACCTGTCAAATTAGTTATTTATGGATTTAATTTTTAAGGGACATGATTTTATAAGGTTTCCATTTTATTAGCCTTTTATTTTAAATCAATAGAGACTACTTTATCACAAGCTGTCATTTCAGAGCACTGAGTTGAGGTTTTGGCAAAAGATGTCTCCCTCTTCCTTGTTTTGCACAGCCTGTTCACTGGCATCCCTGATAGGATAATGATATGGGTCTAGGTGATTATTTTTTGCACAAATTGTTTTTGGCAAGACAAATCGATTAAAAAAAAATCCCACAGCGATGTGTAGTATCATCTTTTGTGTCTCAAAAACCAGGTTCTACATTCTTAGAACAACAGAATCCGGGAAAAATAATTCTGATTTCCTAGACCCATAGCAACCAATTCTGCTTGTACTTTGCCCTGTGTTTAGCAGGTTTAGTATGGCAAACTTTTGAGGGCAAAGATTCTGCTTCTCTTTTTTGTGCTGTGCTGATGAAAATGTATCTCTCCTTCTATGCTTGCCTGATTCTTAAACATTACTGTCCTGACCATAAGTATTAGAAATTTGCAAATGAAAGTGGTGCTATGTGGGTATAGAGTCTGGTATATTAGAAGTACGGTATTGAAATTAAAACCTGAACCCAGCTACAGTGTCAGAAGATAAAATTAGGACATGGTCCTGGTTGTTAGGATTAGAGATGGGTTGAATTAAAGCCCTCTAAATTCAGAACAAACAAAGATAAATCTCTGCCTTTCTCAGTTTTTTCATACTGAAGACACCTGGAGACTTAATCTTGAAATTCAGTTCAAATATCTCTTAAGGCATAATGGGTTTTGACAAAATTATCTTCATCTCAGATAGCATTGGAAAACCSTCAAATTTACAATTTGAAGTCAATTGCTCTTTTTCATGTGTTTTAGGTAATCTGTACATTTTGTTACAGATAAACTACCAAATAGAAAAGTATCAGAAAGAGAATGTTCTCTTTATATTAAGGAATAGTCTAAGGACTTTGTACCGGAATTTATGGTTACATGCTATGAAGAAAGCACAGAATTTTAGGTGCTATTAACATGAAAAAACAGTCCAGCAAAGATTGAAAAAAAAAAAAAAAAGAACCAGGTGGGAAGAAGAAAATGAATCACCTAGGAAATATTGGGAGCCAAGCAGCCCATGGCAGGGTTTTCCTCCCCAAACAGTGTGTGTTACCTTTGTATGATGATTATATCGTCTCTATGTATCTTTATCATTAATAATGAAAACAAAACTATAGGAATATAATTAGTATTCCTGATAATTGGGGATTTATTTATGACTGGATTAACATAGAAACAATAGCCTTTAGGAAGAGGGGGACCGATGGGATTGCATGGTCGCCCTCAGACCAAGCTGCGTGCTGCGCACTCAGATGCACAGGATGCGTTTGGGAGGAAAGTAAAAATTCTGCTCTCATCTAAGCCCAAATCCTGTAAGACTCATTCAAAATGAAATCCTTCAAGTGTATCCATTTAATCTGTGAGGCCAGATACAAGATTAATTTGAATGTACTGCTAATCTATAGATCTCCAGACACCGGAGTTTCCCATAGGGGCTGCCTGAGATGCTGCCTGACATGGTGATGCTCACACAGCTCGTTGTCTGAAGAGACTTCAGCATCCACACTCTGCATATCTGCCTTGCCCAGAGGCTCAAAACTGCTTTAAATTTATTTTARACTCAGACCGCACAGCATGAGTGCCTGGACATACTTCCAATCTTTGGACTGCCTGTGAGCAGAAAGAGCAGGAAAGCCACCCTAGTGTCCTGGTGTAGCTACTCTCTTCTGTTAGGCAGAAATCAAAATCATTGCTGTCAGAAGAAAAGATCTGTTATTCAACTTTCTGAAAATTTTTATCTTATCAACCAAAACCTCCAACKTCCTCAAGTAAATCTATAGCTGGTTAGGACATAAGACTTCAAGAGAAGCAGAACAACCTCTCCTTGAATGTGCAGTTTGATGGGATCAAGATTAGAAGAGTAGATGCATAATTGGATTGCCTGACACTACTTATATTCACATGAAAAAGCCAAACCACTAAAAAAATTAAATTATACTTTCTGGTTTTCTGGGATAAAAATATTCTGCTCTTGCCAGGTCCTGCATGTCATGAGAACAGATATAATTGACTTTGCTCATAGGCAAGTCATCTTTTGAGATTGCCTTGATTGAAAGGTTTGTCACTAAGGACATGTACCTCCCAAATGTTATATGGACCTGATGGTCTGTTTATATATTTTTATATATATTCTTTCCCTTGCACTTGGTTAGGCATCTTTGGCTTCCCAGACTTTCAGATTGGAATGAGACCATAACTTAGGGTTTACCACCTTCTTGCACCTTACCACCCTTTTCCACTGTAAGTCATCTCTATACTAAATAAAAATAAATCGTATGTTAAGTATATCATAAAACCTGCTGGTACAACCATAATTTGTGCATCCAACCACAGACTGTGTTATAAATAATTGTCCTTTACTAGACTATTTTCAGCAGTCAGCCTGTAGCTATATCTTTCATCAGGAATTGTTCACCACATTAAAAATTACCACATGGTTAACTAATGTTCTGTTTAGCATTTTTGCAAAGAATAATTGACATAGATGCACAATCAATGCTGTCTATACTAACTTAAATTTAGCTGCTTCAGCTCTCATTAATGCAAAAAATTGCATGAAATGCTTTATTCTGATGGTGAAAAGTTTAATAAATGAAGCACAGTTCTGCTTTTCTRTCTTTTATGTTATGCAAAATAAGCGAGGATTTGTTCTTTGGGGTAGTGAGGTGTGTTTTGAGGGGGGAGGTGCTGTTAAAGAAAGCTTTGGATGGGCCAAATACATGACCAAATTTTCAATGAACCTCCCAGAATTTCTTTTTATTTAATACCACTTATTTGTGAAATTTGAATTCTATTCCTTGATTTTAATGGTTAGTCTATTTTAAAACTATAGAAGCTTAATTGTGACATATGAAAGTCCTTATTTAGGGTAGATTTTTTTATTTGATTGCTGTCTGCCCTGCTGTGTAAATAGTCTCTTGGGTATGGATTTTTAAGAGTGTGTGTACTCCTTCACATTTCACTGTGTAACAATTCCTCTTTACCCATCCTCTCCATCCTGTGAGCAAGCCAAGAGCAGACAATAGATACATACTAATGGAGCTGTGTACTTGCCATCTGTAAGAGCAGCTGCTCTCCTGCATCTGTACAATATGTTGGAACTGAGAGCTTCACTAATCTGCATAATAAGGAGAAGGCTTATCCCACTCTAGCTAATAATCGCAAGCAATCGATGCACTTCATTCCCTCACTGTAGAACACAACAAAGTTTCAATATGTTTACATATTCTCCAGATATACAGAGGTCAAGCAAAAGAATGGACTGCTCATTCTGCCTTGAGCAAAAAAAAAAAAAAATATTCCATTCTCTGTCATTTGTGAAACTGTTATCAACAAAACCCCATTATTGTATCCTTATTTTGCAATTCAAATAGAAAATTAGAAACCTTAAGAATGGAATTAAAATATCAGTACATCCAATCAAGCATAGCTTTTAAAATGTCTATAGTATTGAGCATTTTGGTTTTGTACTATGACCCTTCTCTCTAACCCTGACCCCTATGAAAACATTAAACTAGCTATCATGTGATTTCCCCACCCTATGTCCTACAGAATATAATCTAGGCAGAGGAGTGATACTAATTAATTTCTTTTGGTCCTAATTCATTACAGAAAAACACTTGCGAATGATTGTTCAAATGGCCTTTTCCTAACTGTTGTGCACATAGAGGATGAATTTGAAATTCACAGCCATTTTGGAATGGAAATTCGGTCCATGACTCCCATACAGGCAGAAGTGGCTGTAATGCTATATTACACTGATGAGCAACAGAATGAGAAAGAAAATAGGCTGAGAGCAAGTGATGAGCAGTATTTATTTTCATTTCGTTTACGATACCAGGATGAGATGTATATCTCATCTCTACCAGCATCCTGTAGGCAGCAAGGCTGAGAGCAGAAAAATGATGAGAAAAATTCCATGAAGAAAATAGAAAAGTAAAATTTGAAGGTAAGGGAATATCAGCATTCCTGTTACAAAACATTAAAAATAAAAACAATTCTTGGATTTCTTGGGAACCGGTTGCAATTGAATGCTTTCTAATATTGACAATTTACCCTAGATGAAATGCAAGAGACAATTCTGAAAGAAAACTGAGTGCGATAGCATTTACAGTGTTGAATTAATGTGCAGTCACTCTGTTCCTAGCTTGTTTTCCTGGTGGTAGCAGGAGCTGTAGGCTGTAGCAGTAACCCATGGAAGGTGGGCAAACAAGTTTTCCTTCCCTCCCACCCCGAGAAGGATTCTGATGGTGCTCACAGTGACTCCCTGAAATCTTCACGGTGATTCTAACGTATTTGTAGAGCACAGTTATAACAACAGGCTCAAGAACAGTGCCTACAATAATCTATGAACTTGTTATCACTGGCAAAGCTTGTAGGCTAATTCTGAAATCCTTTTGGTGTACTATTGCAGAGCTAAAAGCAAAGCAAACAAAACTTCTGGATAACATGTTTTGGTACAGAGCGTGCTAGGCAAACCATTCCACTGTCTGTCTGGTGTGACCTTGAGCAATATCTACTACAAGAGACACTGAACTGCAATGTTAGCAAAGATCCATTTTAAGTTGATGTACAATAAGCATGTTTTTAATTTTTATTTCTTTAAAAAAAAATCAATGAATGGGTTGGTTTGACCATTCACCCATCCTTTGACATGTGTGTGGCCAGTGTTTTTCACTGCCTTTTTTTTTTTTTTAGTTACTGTTCAGAAAAATGCTTGACAAGTATCGTGGTAAAGCAGCATGACTTTTTCTTATGTATCTTGTAATCTATGAGTCATAGGAAATAAAAGATTTTTAAAAACTTAATGACAGAATCTCTAAGCAGGGTGCCATCTGGCAAACCACTTGGAAAATGTGAAAAATTTGTGTGCATGTGTGCTATACAAACCTACTTACACCCAAGTAACTTTTCAGCTTCAACAGAGTCGAATTTTTATGATCAGGCACAGCCATAACAACGTTTAGAAGCTGCAATCAGTTTGCTCCAGCCCCAACAAACCATGTTTTTGGTGGGTGAAGGCCATGTGCTCTCAGAACCAGAGGGGCTCAGCACCACAGAGCGCTGCCCCTTTGGCCGGCGTCATCAGAGCACGCCTCGAGCGCCCGCGCTTCACGCCTGCACTTACCTCTCCCGGCACAGGGATGTCCTTGCGGCAGCATTTGCTGTTTCTCTTGAGCAGGGTGCACAAAGCCGGGTATCTTTGAAGCAGAAAACAGTGGGAGTTAGCAGTGATTATTTAATCTCTTGTGATATCAGTGTGGTTTTTTTTGCACCCCAGTAGCTGGAATCAGATAATGATCTCTGAATTTTAGTTTTCAGACTAAGTGGCTTCTCCTGGAAACATAAACCAAATATAAATGCTCCAAATAGGCCAGAAGCTTTTATGTTAAAATCAATATATTGTTATTTTTAGTTGTCCGAGAAGTCTGGCTTTAAACATGAATATTTGGTAATAGTGTGTTGGTGATTCCAGAGACCATACTTGTGAGAAGCTGTGTGTTTGTGAGTGCGCAGATAGTAGATAGGAAAAAGGGGARATAAGGTTGACTCATCTGTGACAAAAAGGGGATTTTCTGAAGAGTATTAATAAATATTCTGGCTCTGGTTCTGGAGCCCAGGCAGGCAGCCTCAACATTCCCCATCTGYGTCTGTGGGTGTGCAATAGCTACCAAAGCAGAATTTAGGGGAACACATTAAATTACGTGATTTTTCCCAAATCTGGGGTTTTGCAATGTCCTGTTCATAACAGGAATGTCAGTATATTACCATTTAATATTGCCATTCATACTGCAAAGGAGCACTAGGATTCATCTTTTTACATTTCATGCTGTTTTCATACTCTGAGTTCTATGAAGTGGAAGGAAACTTGGGAGAAAACTCAGACCCAGAGGATTTGGAGGTAGTGTCACATACGTCCATCCTCCTTTTCACTACAGTCAGCCAGGCTCTTTGCTCACACCACGCTTAAAAAGGGAACAGTAGCTCTAATGGGGGAAAATCAACAAAACCCAGTGACATCCCCAGATGTCCACCCTCCATTCWGTGACTGACAAATGTGCAGCAGATGGTGCAAGTGCTCCCGGATGTATTTACAGATCAATGTAAAAGTACGTAAATAAATAACCAGCAGCAAATGCAAGCCACCTACCTTACTGCTGGTGCCTTGGTGGCACTAATGAGACTGACCTGACTGGAACCATGGAGGAAGAAAAAATTTGCTTTAAGTTACCTTTGCATGGAAGGAAAATGGCAGATTCCCTGTTGTGCTTCTCGTATCTTACATCCTCAAGCCCCTTGTATTCTAAGGAGAAATTAAAAGACAGTTAAGTGTGTTAGTATTACTGCTACCTCCTTCTCTGTAGGTGCAGTGATCCTACCTCAGTCTAAGGTAGGATCTGACTTTTTCCAGCCTCCATATCTATGGAAATGTTGAGACATGTGCAGTCTTGCCCAGACCCTGTGGGGCTGACTCGTGGAAATCACAGTTTGTTTTCTCTGCAATGAGTTCTCCTTGCTTTTCTAAAGATGGAAGAAGAAGGGGAAAGTATGTTTGCCTTTTTATTTCCTCATATAGCAGCACCAGTGGTTTCACCAAAGCACTGATGGCATGGACCCTGCGGAAGGCTGACCACCTGGGTAAGGGACCCAGCCCCTCTTCCCTGCATCTCACTAGGCTCTGTGGTGGGGCTTTGCTAAAGCAAAGAAGGAGCGCTGATTTATCATAGAGTTTTACAGGTTTCATRGTTTAGAGAAGGTTTGCTATCCCCTAAGGCTAATCAAACAGGACAAAAAAGAATCAGTAAAACATTTTCCAGCRGTATTATTTTAACAGTCGTAATTATGACATGCTCTGTAAACAAATGTGGGCACTGCACATTGGCCACCGAAAGACCTCATAGTCTAAATAAAAGCATTCTCCTTGAAGCTTYTAGGCCGGCAGAAATAATCCCGGTATTCCTCAGCTTGCCTTGAAAGCAAAGCAGCCTCACTTGCTTGCCCCTCTGTTCCCTGCTTGGGTTTTGGTGCTGAAGTTAGTCATGTCTCCTCCAAAACCAATCACATATAAACTTGTACTTGTGATTAATAAACTTATTACTTGAGATGGCTCACATCTGTGCAACACTTCAGTAAAGACTGTTAGAAACATTATTCTCCAGAAAATCTAGGTTAAGATTTTTGCCCAGTGAAGTCAATGACAACAACCTACTCAGACAAAAAAAGTGTATCTAGATGTGGGAATTCTTTGAAGTCCCGCAACTACCAGCTAACCACCAGGAGCATTTTAGAAATAGTCTTCCCCAATAAGCATTTACTATTTCAGCCATTTTTTCCATTTAGAAATATTTCTGTAAATATTGGTAAATATTTACAGGTAAATATTTACTAGGTAAACTGGAATATTGCAACTCTCCCAGTTTCTCTGAATTTGAAAGTGTTGCTGTGATTCCCAAGTGCCAGTGCAGGAGGAGACTACTGGACTACCTAACTTTAGCATCTGTATTTTAGTATCGATGTATTGATAAATTTAGTATACTATTGTAGCACTGAGCTGAGTATTTGTTTTACCTGAGAACCTTCCAGAGCTACTTTCAGATTTCACCTAGGGGGTTTTCAGAGCAGGAGAAACCATTACTGCATGTAGGATTTTGATTCATTATCCTCACTGTTAWAAATTAGCACCATTTGTCTGTTTTAAAATTGTTTGTTTTTAAATTCCAACTCTTGTCTAGTTCTTAATAACACCAACACAATAAATTTTATACAGTTACAAAAATATTGATTTTCAACATGTTTTGAAGTAATGGTTGTTCTTAAGAATACAGCCACGCAGAAATGAACAGCTCTCGAGGCAAATTGACTCAGTGGAGTTTTTGCACTCAACTTCAGTGGGTCCAGGATTATCCTCTTCTGCTTATGGGCATTAGGAGATTAAACCTTTGTTGGATAGTTACGATTCTTCCTCTGATGAACATATTGGTTGGAAAACTCACTTTTTATGAGTTTGTTTGCACATTTTATATTTTGTATTGCATGGAGTAAAGATTTAGACCCAGACTCGGGACCTGAAATCTAAACAGAATCCAAGTGACAGAGTCAGGTGGTGCTAAACCTGGGAGTCTGACATGGGGGCAACAATATTCAAAGGAAAAAAGAGAGGGCAGTGACAAAACACTAAATTCGACTGTAGGATTCATGACTGGAGGGCTCATATGCCTTCTTTTTTCCTTGTATGGACTTATTTTCCTTAAGCTCTCTCTGAAAAAATTGCATCAACAACTGGACAACGTTTACTAAATGAAGCCTTCTCTTCTTGCAGTTCTTTGGTTTCRAAGTTTAAAGCACGATGTATCCTTTACCACAGAATATTTCTATTTTCCTTCCTGCTAACTCCAGTCTGTAGTGCACTCTTGCATGCATGCACAAGTGTGGTGTGTGTGTGTGTGTGTGTTGGCAGTTGTTGTCTCGTGTGTGTTTTAGCTGGCAAAACTGAAATGGGTATGTCCAGCAAAATACACACTGTTTTTTTTTAACTTGTCATTTATGTGGGAGGTAGGAGAAATGATACTTCTTTTGGAAGAAGGAAATCCTAATTGTTAATCTTGACTTTGCCACTATTTCTTTGTGGCCATATGCATCCAAAGGCATAACTCAAAAAATTATACCCAGAGTACTTAAGTAAGGCAGCAACGTTTACCCAAGGTCCTGGATGGAATCTGCAGCTTCTGTGCCACAGCGCCCTGTTCCTGGGAGTAGCCCTTGCTGGTGCAAGCAGCAGCCATATGTTTAACGTTACAGCTATAGCCTTTGTGATCCCGGGYAACCACTTTTGTTGCTCTATTTCAATTCTCCCATTTGCCAAATGAGAATATTGACACTTTCATCATAGAGGTAGAATGGAGTTAAAGATTCAAGTGATACAGTGCTCTGAATTTATAAGGTGCCAGACTATGCCAAATACTGTTATTAGTAGATGTCTGCATTTGTAAAAAAACACCAATTCTTACAAAGATGAAATTAATTTCCTGTAAATGATGCATTTTGTATAAGGCCACAGAAGGGCTCCTGTGAAAATGTGGATAGTGTTAAAACACCTCTACTGGTTCAGTATGAATTATTTTCAAAAAGAGAAATTTATATAAGCCATATGATATATCTATATATCCAGCTATCGGGATGTAATTTTCATTCTATAATTACTGTTTCATTTTTCTTTTGCCTTCCAATAAAAATCAGAAGCTATCACAATTTCTTTTATCAACGGTATTCATGTTGTATCTCCCACAGAGTACATGTCAGAGTTAAAGAAGTTTCTCTGTGTCTAGACATGAAGATGTCCCTGAGTGAACATCCAGATCACACGCAGAACAGTGAACAGTACTGAACGGGGAAGAAAAGTTGAGTTTTGGGGGAAGGAGCGGTGTGCCCACAGGACATAGCAGCCAGGGTGAGTTATTTTGCCCTGAGCTCCTGGCAACCCAGTCCAGACCACAACAGGTAGTTCAAAGCCAGCTCAACTATCTTTACGTGGTAATGGAGTAAATATGTCTCCCATTACTGATCCTATGCTGAAAAAATAACTCCAGGTGTACTCCAGATGTCCTGACATCTTTTGTACAAAAGCCTACTTGCTTGGGCTGTGTATAAGAAAATAAGATTTGCTTTTCAATACAGCTTTTAAAATGTAAGAAAGCAAACAAGTACAACTGCATACCAAATAAGTCTGCCATTGCCAATGTTAAATACCTAGTGAAAAGGAAACTCATATTTTTCAGTGTAGTTTGAAAGCAGCAGCTTTGAGAGACAGCTGCTTCTGTGCACCTTCAAAGTTATTTAGCTTTTCCTTAGCTGTGTGTTATAATGATTTGTTCTGTTTGAAAAACATGCAGCAAGGGAGTGTATTTTCAGTTCTATGATAAGCGGCGTGTGCTTACCCGCAGGAATATGGGTAAATCCTTGCATTGGTGCTGGAGGAGGTTTGCACTCAAAAGACCAGTGAAAATTCTTGGTTTAAGAAATGTTAACACTGCTACTAACAGCAATAAAAATCAGACCTTCTTGCTCTTAACTTGGAGCAAGGAAAAAATATGCAAGGTGAGAACGACTTAAAGATATTGAATAATTGGTGAAGTCAAATTAGATTTTAAATGCATTGGGTCTTCTGTGTATAAATGCAACGGACCATTTTTTCCTCTCCTTTGCATCATTACTATGCCAGCTGAAATAAATGATGTTCCCCTTTTTGGTCTATGACATTGTAGTGATGCCATTTCACACACCTAAGTGGGAGCAGATTTTACTTGAATAAGCCTATTAAAAAAATTCCTTGGTTTTGTTGTACCAATGTATGCTGCGTGTGACAGCACAGCAGGTGGCTATATCGAGGTGAACTCTAATTAATTCAAATCAAAAAGTGAGAGACCCAGATAATGAGCTCCACAATTAGTGAATTACATCAAGTGTATGCAAGTATCTATCAGCAARTAGCTGCCTGGCCACCGGTGTCCTCGTGGTAAATCCAGCCAATGTGTTACTCATGACCGTAGCAAGTGCTTCTCCGAGAGGTAAGCCAAGGGGAGCTGCGGGGGTGATCTCCTGTCACTACTACCACCGCCCGGCGGGACTCCGCGAGCCTTTCTGTCACAGAGGGGCTAGGTGCCAACTGGGATGGAGAGCCTGGGCTTTGACCTGAGTTGCACCGAGCGGTGGTCTAGGGAGTTGTTGCGACCACCCATTTTATTAGGAAATAAAAACCCGAATAATAATAGGAAATACAATGGGTGGTCTTACTTCCTTGTTCTTAGAGCTCTGAGCTGTACAATGTATTTATGAATAGTGCAGCCTTACACCTACTTTTAAAAGCTGTGCTGCGAGTATTTCACTCTGCTTTTCAAAGAAGCTATAAAACATAGGAAGGGCTTAGGGGGAAAAGATTCTGCTCCCACCGTAAATCAAAAGTGAGCAGACAAAGGTCAAAATACCAAAAGCCACAAGAACATTAACACTTAGGATATAAAGATTTCCTAAGAAACTAATGCTTGCTCTTTCCCCAGATAAAACAGACACCTTATCTTTGGGAGTTTACAAAATGGAGCCAAGCCATACAAGTAACCACTTAACTAAACCAAGGCCTGGATCTTTTAGCAGTCTGCAGTCATTAAAGCTCTCGGAAAGTCTCCCAGGAGCCAACATGCTTGCTTAAGTATATGCTGTAAAAGGTCCCTGAGATTTACAAGGAACTGCTCCATGCTAAGCTAGGCACCATCTGATAAACAAGCAATTTTAGCTTCAGGCTAAATGATGCTCTTTGAGGCTTTGATTTACAATGCTGTAGATGATACATTTGTAGTTTAGGATAGGTTCTGCTGTGGACCTGCTGTGATTACTCATCCATGAACCAAGTTAGGGTTCAGATCTTCAACTAGGAGGTCAGAAAACTGTCAGCGGAGCAAGAAATGTTTGATAAAGTTTATTTAGACGCTAACCACATTAAAAAAAAATAAATTAAGCAAACAGGGGTGAACAATTCTTAAGCTTTCCAGGGACCAAGCCTGTTTTTATTGTTTTGGTAGCTTAATCTTAAATGTATTTTGAGTGAAAAAGATATGAAAGTAAGTCCCAAATTGACTTTCTGGGCTAATTTTGCTTTCATTAGACTATCTTTTGAAAAAAGGAATGCGCTTAACTTAACATCTTAAAATAGAAAACCGTAACTTACAGTTTATGACATTTATCAATCCCGTTATACTTCTCCCCAACATCTAAAAAACAGCTTGGAAAGAAACAACACAAGAGAAATCATATAAACTTCAGAAATTTAGATTAAAACCCCAGACAGCCTTAGGGGAAAGCAAGCAAGAGAGAAAGCAAGCAGAACCTAGCGTTTCAGGAATGCGTTGCTTTCATAACTTTTTCACTGATCCAAGATCTATGGGCCCAATGCCGCACACTGCTGGGTGCCTCCTGAAAAGTGGTGAGTGGTCTCAACTGCTATTAAAAGCAGGGATTTTTAGATGTTCCTCTAACTTTGTTGCTAGGAGTGCAAAATTAATGGATTAAAAAAAATGTGATTTTAACCTTGCCACTACAAATATTCGTAWTTTTTTTTTTTTCCAGAAAAGAACACAGATCAAGCATTGTTAAAAGTAGATTAAACACGAAASTTTTAGTTCAGGAGAAAAATAACATTCATTTATTGCTTTTAAATAAAACTTATGCGTTTTGCAATTTTGAAATTCTTTTCTGTAACACTAATTGTTGATCTTGCCTAATTAATGTCACTGGAAAAGCCCAGAAAATCTTTTTTGTTATCACAAAATCTCTAGACAAATTTTAAATGTATACCTAAATTTTTGCTTGTTTTTCTAGGTGGTTTCAAATGTAAAGCTTAGACTTTTGAAAACTGTAGATCTGAAGATTTTTCAAAAGTGCTTTGCTTTTAAAGTCTAGTTTGCAAAAACACTTTTAAATACACAATTTTGTTTCACTTTTAAACCTATCGGTCCTTGGCTCCTTTAAATACTTAGTCCATGAAGCCCTCTGCTTTAGAGGTGTAGCATGCTCTGAATTCCCACCACCTTGGCTTCTTGCAAAGTTTAACTGAATTTATATTGAAGTTTATGAAATCATTATGATTTCATAATGCAAAGAAGGCGTTTATCAAATGAGCATATGACTGAAAGCAAACAAAACGTTGTTTCAGAAAGCCTCTGGGACTTGCAGAAGGGGACGTTGCCAGCTGTACTGGTGCTTTCCTACTGGGGGGGAAATATATAACAAGATGTTTTCATTTTTATCAAGTACTGTGGAAAGTGTGCATGTGGCGGTCAAGATACTCAGGTAATATAATCCTGTGTGTATTATATGACATCAGTTAAATTCAGAGATGTGGCACTGTTTAAATATCAGTGAAGGATTATATTCAGTGTCTGGAAATTTTTAAGAACTGCAATTGCAGTCACATTAGTAGCAATAGCTGGGCTTAAGGCTCCAAAACTGTATTATAAACCACTATCTTTACTTATTTTCTGCAACTCACCTTTTTCAGATTCAAATTTAGAGTACAATGTTTTTGCTGGAATCTCTTAGTACAGTTAAATCTGGCCTGTGAACTGAAGAACCAACGTGTTTTTCTGGAATGCCAGCTGGCAGATGCCACCTCTTAGGTAAGAAGGCGATACCCTGACTTCTATTCTGTTCACAATCTAGACGTAAGTAATTAAGTCCTGCATTTTCTGCAGATATTGCATGTGATATAAAACGAATTGTAGCAGGAGTCTGATAATGCAGATATCTCATGGGAGGATTCTACTTCACAAAGCTCCCTATTAAAGTTTTAACAGCTTCAAGAAAATGACTTTTAATTGAAACAACCCAGATACTGTGCATTGGCCACCTTCCAGAGGGAGTGCTCGTGTCATTCCTAGTGACATGAATGGGACTTACAGATTTGCAAATAAACGGTCTATACATATATATATATATGGTAGATATATAATGTATGTGAAAGATGATATCGATGTTCAATTAGCAATGGAAAAGGTCACTTAAAAGGAGGTTAACTTTTGAAGTAGTCCATAAGACCAGTACTGGTGGTGTTCTTTTTGGTTTCAAGGCTTTACATAAAATTAAATATGATTTCTTCAATTACAGAAATGGTAGTAGTAAAATAAGCAACTTATAAAACACAGCTTTTACTGTCATAGTTTTTAATCTATCCCTTTATTGAGAGAGACTCCATGGGAAGAGGTTTTCTAAGAGTATAGTAGGTTAGATGTGAGTTTCTACGTTCAAAAGGTAAAACCAGTAAAGGCTTGCAAAGACATGCTGTCACGCAGAGCAGGCTGGGTACAAGCAGTTTAACAGAGSTGGAGGTAGGCTTTGTTAGCAACCCTGCTGCTCAGCTGGGATTTTCAACTGCTTTAAAGCCAGATCTGTCCCAGTCCCTCAAGTCAGGGGACCACCGAAGCCAGCAGAAAGGAGTCAAAGCAGGCTGACAGCATCCACGCTGGAGTGGGTGCAGAAACAATGAGACATGCCCATTAGCATCCTAGCTATGAGCATCCTCTATCTCAGCAGACAAGTGTAGGTGAGAGCAGGTCTCACAGGTAAAGACTCAAATTGTTGTCTTCTTCTCAGAGGAGCTCATAACAGCTCCTCCAAGTGATGAGGAGAGGCGGGAGCCCTCCGCTCCTTGCCTGTCCCCCTCCTGCCATGAGCCTGCTGCCCTGTGCGTGGGTAGACGGCAGCTTGGTCTCCATTGTCTGGTGGTCAATCTCAGGGTTGACTCGCTGCCCTCTGTTCAGACGCCTGCCTTCTCCACAGGCTGCATGGACAGGGGACCAGCAGAAATGTTTTACTCCCCCTTTTATTCTGGATCCATTAAAGCCATCATTGCTGCTGCCAGGCTGTTTATATTTTTTTTCATCATTAAGAGCCTCTCCATCCAATGCCAGGGTATTGGACTGGCAAACCAAGAGTGCAGTTTCCCCCTTGCTCTCTTCTTGGGGTTTTCTGACCCATGGAGCTTGATCTTTGAGATCCTCCGGCCTCATTTCAGCTGTCAAGGTCAGGAGAATGTGGAATCTGAATCCTCATGAATATCATTATGCCCCAGAATTTTCCCAAATTCTGCATACTGGGACCTTTTCAGATCCTTTGCAAGGCTACTCATCTTGAAAAATAAAATAAATTGGTAAATCTCCATTCCAATTGCAGAAGATAGAATCTACGCAGCTCACAAAAATGTGAAAATATGCAAAGTAAACAGATTGTTTCTGACAGTAACAACCCAGCGATTGCATAAAGCATCATCAGATTGCAACATGCACGTATTAAGCTTTGAGAACAACTGAATTCACAGTGACACATTCTCAGCTCTTGAATTCATTATCACACCTGCTCAGCTTGGAGATTTGCAGTATTGTACCTTGTTCTCAAAGGTGGCCTCCAAAGGAACGCTGTATTATCAAGGTAATCTCATTTAGGTTCAATTTTCTGAATTTCTTTGTGAGCTACACGGAGAATTGTAGCAAGGGCAGGGCAAAAGGGTGCCAAATAGAGGCAAATATATGCAAACTCTTCTTTGGGTGTTGCCATCTGGAAAGATGCCCATAGCAAGTCCGTAAGTGCTGCTGAAAGGAGATTGCGAAGGGGCAACGTGCTGCAGTGCCATCAAATCGTGCTATAACTCTGGCTATAGAGAGCCCACCTGAGCTGATCCGCACGCGCAATTTCCCTCTGTGATTTATAACATTTTAGCTTTATTACGTAGAAGTTCCTAGGAAAAAGCCAAAACCAAACCTARAAATCTAATTCATTGGGCAAATGGTAATAAAAAACCACCAGAAAACAAGCTTTTTAAAACAAAAGAAATAAATACTTCTGGACATAGCAGCTGGGCTGTCAAYCCCCTAATAAACACATTTTCATCCAACTACGAAGAAATACATACTTCGTGACAGTGCTACAATCACAACCCTGGACAGTATGCTGGGGATTCTTTAAATCAACGTGTTGATGGATAYTCTTACAGAKATTTTTAATAGTCTAATATGTTAACAGGCTGTAGAATTTTGAAGTATTTTTAAYTGCTGTGACTTCTACTAGATAGTCTACTGAAGTATTTTTCCACTTATTCTAAGAAAACCTATATGCACAGACTCTTATYTGGCGCTTGTCAGTAAGTGTCGTTAATGTATATATAAATAATTTTTTTATGGTTGTCTCATCCAGAARTAGTTATTGTTGTTATGGTTAGAATGTGAGAGTTCTTTTGTAACAGCATTTATTTAAGGTCAGAATTAAGGTTATGCCGTGATGCAATACATTCTTTATGAAACAAATGTGTACTAAAGTAGCACACAGTTTATTGTGTATTATATCCATTTCCTTGATTTTATGTAAATGATACTTGAAGATGAGACGGTTGATATATTTATTAAAAATACTTTAAGCTGTTAAAGGGTTTTCATTTTTCTTTGTTTGGGTTCACTCTAATGTGTTTATCTACACATTTCATTTCCTTATTTCTCACAGATGTACTAAAGTCCAGTTTTCCAGTAAGAAAACTATTTCCTTTCATGAGAGGCTCCATGCTGTACAGTAAACGGCTCCAGTGTAGCCAAAGCCAATAATGGCTGGGAACTGACAGACATATTTCGGCAGTGTAAGATGTTTCACAGCCTTGCAGAAGCAGTTGGGCAGAGAGAAGTCACCCCAGCCACCGCCCTGAGGGGCACTGGAGCGCAGCACCCTCTTGCAGCACAGTAACGCGTGGGAGCAGGACGGCGTCTGAAAGCAGGAGCCTGCTGCCGATAAAAAAAACAGTCAGTGGCAAAACACTCCCTGCTGCTTCTTCCACTCTTTCACATACTTATGTATACCTAAAGTAGCATATGAATTCAAAATCATGATGAATTAAAAAAATAAAAAGAATTTGGAGACTGCTCATCCTTACTCCAGAGAAGCATGTCACAGTGCTACCGAGCTTCATGTATTCAGTGCAACCGTCTTGCTCAAAGCTGTCTCTCTGCCCGCAACAGGGATTTAAAACCCTGCTATATTGCAAAAATACCTTATAAAAGAATGTTTTGGGTAGGATTGCCCTAACTCTGTCTCTTTACACAAAACAGAATGGTTGGAGAATCTTAGAGATAAGGACTTTAGGGTCAGAACACTTTCCTGGGAGCAAGCTATAACAAGATGAGCTATAAAGACATTTTATTTCTATTGTGGTCACTGGACAGTATGTCAAGAGAGCGAAATGTCCCCTTCACTATCCAGTCTCTGGCAGCTTACTACTCAGGTAGCAATCATTATGAATTCAGTATTGTAACCCAGAGATAATCCAGCAATGAGMTAAGTGTTTTCTTATTGTATTTAAAGACAGAATCTCACTGTTTAAAAGAACTTCAAGAGAGCAGCAAACATATCCTGTTAGGTAAAGTACATCACAGAGGAGAAGTTGCCAACCAGATGATTGTCACTAATAACACAACAGTCTGATAGTTTTTCCTGTTTTTTTTTTTCATTGTCAAAGCAAATCAAACCATTATCAGGTTGTGGCAAATACAGTTTTTCCCACCTGCTTTCTATCAAAAACGTTAGTCCTGTTTTTTTTCTCTTCTTTTYTTTTTTTTTCTATAAACCAAGTATCTCCATTTTCAGTCACAAAAGGAGAGAAATGGTAGACATACAGAAAATTTTCTCTTTAATTCCATGATATAAGAAAACATACCTGCCTCTACATCAGCCTGTGCCAGTTTCAAAATGTAAAATACATTTGGACCATGTTGTTAAGTAAGTTTGTATTTTGTATTTCATAGGGATAGTAGCACTATGTCAGACAAGGAAGGGCACTACTCTCTCTTCCCTTGCTGTCACTCCAGCCTCCCAGTCCAGTCTGATAGCTGGAACAGTTTAGCCAGATTTTTAACAGGGCTGGTCTTTACGCCTCAGGATTGCAGGCAAGACTAGGAGTGCTACGCTACTGCAAGATGTCCTCATTAAACTTCCAGCTACAGAGTCAGCTTTGGAGAGGCAGAAGCTGTCCTCTGCTCCTGTGGTCTTCACTGCAACCCAAAGGCTCTCAACAGCTCCTGGAAAAAATATCTTCTTGTGCACAGGTCCTGCCTAATCGCAGCTCATTATCACACAGTAATGTTGATGACCTCTTCTAACCATTAACGATAGACAAATAAAAAGATCCAGATATAATTCAGTAAGCACCAAGAAGTACAACCAAATAGTCTGTTTTCCTTTGCCACTAATTTTACATTATATATCACTAAGTCTGTCCATCAATAAATGCGTTTTACCACAAATGTGTCTGACATTTGTGTATTGAGATACATTTCCAGATAAACGTGTAAGAAGACCGTTCGGACACCCACAGGCAAATGGGACTTGCATTTATTACGGCATTTCTATTCCTATTAGAATTCAAGAGGCTTTTTTTCATTGTAGTCAGTGGTCTCATGGGGTCTGTAGTGAACTGCTTTAGTCCTTGATTTAAATGATTATCAGCAATAATTGCATTTCTAAAGCAATAACATTCAGTAACAAGACAAAGACTTACTCAAAGAGGATGCAGCACAATATAGACTATATTTCAAGACTATTCTTTCTCACAGAAATGCTTCTTTAAGCTTTGGGCCAACACTGATGTCATATTACTACAGGCATGGTATAGTGTAACAATGTTGAATTTGCCATTTAGCCCCCTTTAGCATTATTTTAGAAGCAAACATACACCTGTACACCTTCATGCAAGCTTTGTTATACTGAATGAGGTGCTCATCTCCACCAAATATTAGTATGCTAGAAGAGAAGGCGGCTGGCGCAGCTCCGAACGTGCTTGGTGCTAACCAAAGCCCTCAGCACTGGGGGGAAGCTGCAACGGGCCCCAGCTGCGGGCGGGGAGGCTCAGCAGCCCTGGGGGGAGGCCGGAGAGCAGCTGAGCCTGTGGCAGGGCAGTTGGAGCAGGTGCATTGGGTTACCCTGATCAGGAGCCATGTAATGGCCAGGGAGAGGGCAGGGGGCTTAGTTTGCTCAGGCTTGGCTTGGCCTTGCTCTGGATGTGGTGGGGCTGTGTCTCTGTGCCAGTTTCCAGGTATTTGCTTATTTTAAGTCTTCCCATTTGATTCTTTGTTCACAGGTTCACTAGGGTGGTGGCCATGAGGGGTGCTTTGCTAAAGACTTTTCTTTTGTTTTAGTATGGGGGCTATGCTTTAGTCCCTGTAGGACTTGAAAGGCTGTGTCTCTTCTTGATCTGCTGGAAGAAGAGCAGGAATCTGTGCTTCTTCCCTCAGGAGATGTCTCACTTTGTTTTCTGTCTTGAGCATCTTGTAACTGTTGCTTTGTAGTGTGGTTGTTAATGCTGGTTGGGTGCTGTTGGGTAGATACCAAGTGCAGCATTGCTGGGGGATTAGCATAATCCAGCTATCCTCTGCCCAGGGAGTGAAAAACTTGCAGAATCAAACCARTATTTCTGTTTTGCTCTGTATAACCCTCTTATAGCTCTGTTACTCTCATTGTAGAGATGAGACCAGCTCTCAAAACATTGCTTATATGCCAGAGAAATTAGGGTAAGGTTTGACTGACAAAGAAACCTCAGTGCAACTGTGTGAAATAAGACTGTCTCTGAGGAAACAAACACAGCTGCTCTAAACGGTTGTCATTATAAAAGAAGTCCCACTTGTTTTCTTGCCAGTTTAAGTTCACTGGCTTCTTTAGGACCAATTCTCATTTACCAAGGACTAAAACTGTAGCTATGTCTGTGTTGAATTATCTGCCAGCTCAGTAGTTGTGTGCTGATGCAACTATGCCATACACTGCAGACTAGGGAAGCTGCAGTTTGTATTGATGAAGCTGAATGTGGTTTTGAGCAGGAGGTAAAGTCTGCTGGTGGCCATGGTTGCTTCCTCTGTCTTTGCTTCAAGTTTACGCTGACTTATCTATGTCAGTAACTGGCTGCCAGTTGTTACAATGGAGAAAATTGTGTGAATAGATGAGGTCTAAGTCTTGTCTCTTATTTCGAAGAAGGCAGTAACTCTTACGCAGAGAGTGAAAGGCCTGTGTGTCCTTTTTCCTGCTATTGTATGCTGCTGTTACTTTGAATATTTAATTTTTTTTTTTAATACCCAGCAGACAGAGTCATGAAGAAGGAAAATGGGTGACATAAAACTCGCGTCTGGTTACCAGGATAAACAAATGTGGTGAGTAACATATTCTGAATTCTTCTACTTTGTATTTACTTGGACTTTCTGCAGTAAAGTATACAGAAATAAGTAAAATATATTATATCTGCCAGTCATGAATGCATAATTAAAAATATACTCTCTCAAGGAAACTTCTGATATTTATTATTCAGTGACTAAAAATGTTTATGTTCATGTTTTTTTAAAAAACAAAAGCAAAGTTAAAACTGCTGTCCTGCAAAGGCATTTGATTTCATCAGTAAAAACAAATTGGGCCTTTCAAATGGAGAGAAACTTGAAGAAAATGGAGAGGGTAGCAGAGGGGAAAATATGCAGGCAATAAAGAGCTGGGTAGCAAAAGAAAATGAACTGAACGGGAAAGGAGAAAGAAACGAACAGAAATGGCCATGAAAAGGACATTTATAGGGTAACTGCAGGAAGCCAAAAACTTTAAAGAACAGGAAATAAGAAAGAAGAGTCGTGGTCACTTTTCCCCTACTGCCGTCCAGGCACGGGAGCTCTGCAGCAGACCACGAGCTGTGGGCACAGGGGGGTGGCCTGGCTGTCCCGTCACCTGTTCCTGCGCCTCTCCTCCCAGCAGTCTTGTCCTCCTCCTGCTGACCTCCCCAGCTACTCCTGGCGCTTYGTTCGTGCGCGTATGAACGCCCATGGGCGGGCCGGGGGGGCAGCCTGGTGTAGTGGCAGCAACCGGCAAAGCAGGCTTTTGCCCTACCCCGGCTCCTTCCTTCCTTCCTCTGTGGCTCAGCAGTTGTAAAGAGTGAATAAAAGTCAACAAGAAAATGAAAGCCAGAGGTGTCTTAACTATTGCTATAAACAAACACTGAATTTCGATATGTTTGCAAATGTCTGSATTTTTCCCATAGTAAACTCAAATGGTAAAAATGAAAAGCTGTGGCTGGGTTCTGCTCTCATTGAGGTGGACTAAAGTTGGGTTTTGGAAAGGCTTTCGGAACCCTCTGTGCACTGCCTGGCTGGTGGGAATGGGTTCTGCCTGGAGTTTTTGTTTGTGTTTGGTGGTTGTTGTTGTTGTTTAATTGCAGTGTGTTGTGCAATGGGTATCTAAAGCAAAAATTTTCTTCTTGCTGGTTGATGTATGTTAGGGTGGAGATGGGGAAACARTAAAAGGCAATATTTATAGAACATCTGGGGAAATCGGGTGAATTTCTGGAAATAACAGACACTGTGCAAGGTTGAGTGCAGCCTTATTTTGACCTTCGTTCTTATGTTATAACCTTGTTATGTTTGTCAGGAGTATAGTATTATTTGCTTATGGAAAAGTTTGTTGTTTGTTTTGTTTTTTTTAAATGTGATTAGAAACCAAGTAAATACATGGTTCCTCATTTGAAATGAGAAAAAGTTTAGTACTGCTTTGGAATACTTTTTTTTTGGGGGGAAGAGGATTTAATTGTTGCTTTTGGAACACTTTTTGTTAGCTTTTTCAAGGGTTTGGCTATCCTGGCAGTACTCGGTTCACTTAACAGTAGGAAGGCAGATTGTACTCTTTGAAAAAGTGAGAAAAAGTATATGCCTCTTACGGCTTTTATTAATAATTAGTTTATATTAATTGTCCAATATGAATTCAGTAGAGGATGTGATGCTATTTTAATATTAGAAGCTCTGCTAAGGTTGCTGTTTGGTTTTCTTACACGTGCTCTAATGAATAATCTCAGAGGCTTAAATAATGTGAAGACCTGAGTTTGAGTCTTGGACTCTGTACTAGGGGAGGGGGAGTCAGAAGAAACAAGATCGAGTCCTCAGTGTGAACCTGAGGTGTACAGCTTTTAAATGGAAGAGGTCTCAATTCCCCATTCTCTGTTTTTCTTGAAAAGGTTTATCAACAAGAGATACCYTAAACTCTGTGCTCCTTTCCCATTAATTCTACCCCTGGTAAAGGGGTAGGGGAAGTTTTGATGTCAGTTACAAAACTTCAAAATTGATGTGTAGGTCCTCATTTCCAGTAGAATATCTACCACTTTCTGGTGGATTTAGGGTGATGTTGCCTGAAGCCCTTTAGATGTTTATGCATACACATTTTTTGCATCCAAAGTGTTTTGCTGTTTTAAAGAATGAGGTAGAGAAGCTGTAGAAGAAATGTAGGGAATCGCATGTGTCTTTCATAGGTCAGGGGGAGATGTAGTGGGGTGGCTGGAGCTTTGCAGAGAAGGGGCTCAAGCTGGGCACCTGTGTCCCTTGTGTCTTGCAGCTGGATACCAGTTGTACAGTCAGGATGTAACAGAAGTTGTTAAACCCTCAGCTTGGGTCCTGCTGGAAACTGGGAGCCATTCCTGTAGCTAATTTTCATGTGATTGATGTTAATGATAGTAATTGCTAACACTGAGCTGAGGTTAATGCTCCAAAACACTTGCGACTTCAAGCATCTGGGACTGCAGGTACCCCCTTAAGGGTATTGATCAAGTAAAGGAGGGACTCCTTTTCAGGTATTTGATGTGAAACTATATTAATTTAAAGAAGCCAGTGGAGTTATAGGTTTTATCAAGTACTGAAGCACTAGTAGGTGTTAATTTCTACTTTGTAGTTGAACATCCAGCAAAATACTGAGAATGTGTAGTGGAAGTCTGTGTGTTTAGCTTTTATGTGATGGCTGAAACTTTTTTGTCACAGAGCAGGAGAGTCTTGGAGATTAAGAATGCATGACTTTGGCAAAGATTTAAACAGACAATTTTCTTTGCAGTGTTTTGTAGAACTATTTTTCAGTTTTGGATAGATGTGTTTTAAGTAGCTGCAGGCCAGTTGTGCTATAGTTCAACATATTTTAGTGAGTTGTAATGTAATATATAATCAGTCATATTTCAGATTAATGGCTTGATTAAATTAGGAGAAATGTGTATACATTGCATTTTATTTTAAAATAGCAGTGTGCAGTAATGAACCAAGCCGGTCTCTTATATTACCTGCCTTATTAGAGTAATAATGTGCAGATCTTGTTTTGCTGTATGGTTACAAACACTTTTTGACATGTAAATTCACTCATGTTCTGCATGCTTCTATTGATTTTTACAAAAGAGAATTGGTTTATTTGACCTACCTTACTTTGATTCCCCCTCCCCCCCCGAAAATCAATATAATAAAGTAATTCCTTCCTGCTATCCTCTTTTGAGAACAGTCAGAAAATGTCTTCCCTTCAATTATTTCAGACTTGTTTGCATTAAATCCTTTCAAAGGGACCCATGTAAATGTGCTACTTTAATAAGGATGTCTCCCTGTGATATAAGCTAAATAAAATTTTACATTTAAGGTGAGTAAGAACCAGTTATAGATAAAATTGTTCAATATATGTTCCATCCTAATTTCTTTTTCCATGCAAAACCTGCTCCAGCTCTAAAGTAGGATAGGAGTTTGATGATACAGTATGCATAATGCATGCTTTTGGTCTTCTGTCTGCCCTTCTTTTTCTGGAATCCTACGTATTTAGATTAGGTAAAATTATTCTTGCCTCCTACCAATACAGTTTGTTTTCAAGCAATATAATGCAACATATAACATAGACTACTTAGGGCAAAGTACTATTCTTGGTTCTGCATGACAGATCCTGACTTCAGCATATCTCCGAGTTCTATACATTTAGGAAGATTAGAATAACAGGGCTTTGTGAACAGAATTTCTCTCTGATATTGTAGTAATACATCTCATTTTTAATAGAGGTTTAGATGACTTCTAATATAGCTATTCTAGAAGCTTTGTCAAGTCATAGTTATGATTAAAGTTGAATTTAGCTGTTGCTCATTACTGATTAAAAATAATCTGCTGGCTCTATAGCTCAGATATCATTTACATGGCCAAAAGCCATTTTCTGCTGCTGAGCAGGAGCCTCGSTTGTGCAGATACATGCATGGTTCGTCTGGAGGATCAGACTGAGGTTACTGAGCTGTAATGTGGCCAAAGAAAAGAGGCAGTCTCCCACCTCTGACAGCTGTTTGGCTGCCCTTAAGGGCCCTTACAGCTGGGGAGAGTGAGAGAACTGGAGTCCCTCTTTGCAGAACAAGATGTTTTCTCCCATAAAGTGTATAGATCTCATTTGGGAAGTTGATCTCTGTATCAATCCAGGTATGATCTAGCGATGACTTTCCAGAAAGAATGGGATACTTCGCACCACCCTGACAATGTTAAGCAGTATTTGTATTTTAATCCAGCGGCAGCAATGAAAGTATCAGTGACTAGACTGCGCAGTGTATCAAAGACTGTTTTGATACTCATTGCATGTGGTCTGATCCAGAGTCCATTGTATGTGGTTTGAGTCCTTCTATTCTCTGTGCTGTTATGTATTACCATTACTGCAAAATCTTCATAAGTGTATTTTTGAGATTTCCCCACAAGATATCATTTTAAATCTCATAATCCTTCACGGCAGTAGTTTAGACCAACATACCTCTGAGGTATTGAAAGTTGAACAGGTCAAATATGATTTGCCAAATGAAAAGTGGCAAAATTTGGCATTACCAAAGGCTTGCAAAACAGCGTGCTTGTTTTCCATACTCTTTCAGTGATCTGGAGTCATAGTGAGCAGAAAACTCTTTATGGGTTGAACTTTAAGTGTCAGATATTACTGTCCAATCCAAATGTGGCCATGTGAGATGCTACCATACTAAAGAAAAGTATCTGAATTTGATTGAAAATAAGTGTTTACTGTTAAAATACTTCTATGGCTCTGACATCAAGAGAGTATTATTGCTTCAATAATAGAAGATTGTAAAGAGACCAAGGTAAACAACGGATTCTTGGTTTTGGGAATTTAAATGCTGACCTTCATTTTAGATTCAACAGCAAATTTACAAGTTGAACTTTTTTTGAAAAATTACTGCTATAGTTTCCATTTTTTAATAAGATTTTTTGAAGCAGACTATTCTAAATTATTCACAAAGGGAAATAGTTCATTAAATGTCAAACTTACTTATTTCAGTTACTTAACAGTCTTTTTCTAGTGTAATTTTGTGATATAACGAATTAACTGAATGCTTTGATTAGCCTAGTTGTCTAGGCTAAAGTTGTCTTTTTTTAATTGGAAAGAACTTCGCAGAACCCCCAAACTGATCCCATTATAGCATTGAAATGGCAGAATTGAATAGAATTCCTATGTAATATTGCCAATCTGGAATTTAAACTTAATAAAGTCCACCCAATCAAGAAATTAAGAATTAATTTATTTCAGTTTCTTKAAGTTAGTCTTTTGAGTTTTTCAGGTGCTTTTTGGGTCAGTATTTTCACCCTTCARCAAAATTATCAAGTTCGAAGTTTAGAGTAACAGCAACAACAATGTTAAATTTATCAGGAAACTTTTCCATACTGAAGCTGTAGGAAAAACACTGGACTACTCATGCAATTGAATGTTTGAAGCCCTACTTTAGAGAGAATAATTCAGATTCTTCCAATTGTTTGCAGTGGGGTGGGGAGCTGCTGGCTGTGCTGGCTGACTGCAATGTCTGCTTAAGGCACTGGGCCTGAGAGTCACAGCTGGAAATGAGTTTGTGTGCAGATGCACCTGCAAGGTGGAAGAAGGTGTTCTTCCAAATGCTGTTCCAAGTGTTTCATAGTTTGTCTCCTATTCAAATTTATGCTTATAGAAAGAAAATTAAAATCAGGAAGTATTTCTGCACTTGTAAAATAAAACAAAACTTTCTTCCCATGCCCAGATGCCATAGCTGCTATGAGTTTCAGGTGCTGCAGTCTGGGGCTGGAAAACGGCTGTGGAGAGACATTCTACTCTTAAATGTGGAATTTCCCTTCATCCCTCTGAAAATACTTACCGAAAGACAGGAATTGGTCCCTGATGGTTAATTCACTGTCACAGACAATACAAGCCCATCCTTCCCAAACAGTTTTTATTTACCCATACTATTACTTGGAAAGAATAATACTGTGAATGCCACTTCCCCCAAAGGTCCACTGCTTCAGTATAGATCCAAAGTCTATGAATTTCTATCAGAAATTCCTATGTGCGAGTGCTGTTGGTTGTTTTGTCTGCAGTTACTTAACTGTCCCACAAAGTGCAATAATTGTTTAACACTGGAACTGCATCAACTGTTTTGATGCGTTATGCATTGCAGCTATTTATTTTAGCTGCAAGGTTCAAATTCCTGGTGTTAGCCTCTGCTATGTAACCTTTCCCTACCGAGGTTACATTGCTTTTATAGCAACTCTTCTTCTATCTTGAACCTGTGCTTGCCTTTGACAAGACATCCCCTGCTTGGCTCTGTGCCATCTTGCAACTGTCTTACAGTAATAACTGTACAAAGGCTTCTACACAGGCCTTTGAGATGCTGTGCCCAGTATCTGTGTGTAAGGCTTGGTTCCTGGCTGGATCAGTGCTTCCGGGGAGAATTTGTGGCCATGGACTTGTCACGGACTCTGAATTCCATGAACTGGATGGTGGCTCTCCCACCCATAGGCCAGATAATTCAAGCCCTGTTTCCTTGCACCTAGTGTGTTTTTCTTACGAACTCTTTTTCCTTCCATGATAGAAATCCAATAGGCAGGGAAACTTAAGTATATAAGATATACTGTTTATACAGCTCTTCTCAAAGATACTGCCTTCATCATGGGTGTCTGTAGGAAATACAGCCAGAGTACCACTGAGAAGAGGCAAAACGTGATGAGTAATTAAATCATGGTGAGTATACACTGCAAACCTTCTAATGAGCATAATTCCTGGCTGCTGTCATAGTATGAATATTAAAATCTAGATTTTTTCCATGAATTTGTTTTCACAATTATCTTCATGATTATTTCAGTCTTTCACTTCCAGCATTGTACCTCTAATCAGAAAGCAAAATAGGCACATCAGGTGAGGTTTAAAAAGGGGAAGAGAAATGTTTGGTTTTGTGTGGGAACAATTGGAGGCTGTGTAAGAATTTGCTTTGTCAAACAAAGATGAGTGTATGGGAGAAGGCTTGTTCTTTGCAGCAGGAGGGAAACGGGGGGTGAGAGCTGGGGCAGTGTATATGTGTGCAGGTGTGCCTCTGCAATGCAAGTTAATGTTTACATTTATGATTGCCACTACTTTGGAAAACATTTTGTTTAATGATCCCAAACTGCACATTTGAATGCTACAGCAATGCAAAAAGAAGGCATCAACAAATTCTAATCAATACAAATATCTTTTTACTTAAAAATAAAAATCCTAGAAGGGTCAATTCTTTGCTCTATAGCAGCTTGAGCTTTTAATGTACCACTTACCAGTGACACTGGGATTTGCCTTTAGTGGCTGATAAGTGTCTGATGTGGCAGACTTTAGTGGTTTACCAGACTGAAGGTAATTGTGTGAATGGCACTGAGGTGCTTAGTACAAACTCTTGCGTGTGAAACAGCTCAGATGATTTTAAAATAATTTCGTACTTCATTTGAAACTCCACTTCTAGCTCTTTCAGCTTTCTTTAGTTGTAACTATGCCATAAGATAATTTGTTCATATCCATAGAATTTCCATTTAAACCTATTTAAAAATGATTGTTAGTTGATTATAGCTCTGTTCACTCTGACTTTGGACAGTCCTGCTCCACACCTTGTACCACAGTTATGTGGCTGTTTTCATTAAAAATTCGGTAGAACCCATTTATAATGTTTCAGGATGACTTTTGCTAGAGATGCTAGACTTATTGTGGGCTTTAGTTTTCTCAGGACTAGTACTATTCCTATAACTGTAGAATTGAGCTGGGAAATGCCCAGCACAATGTAAGCAATGCAAATATACTTCTCTAAGCAGTTCGAATGGTCAAAATGGATAGACAGTTGAAGAAGCTTAATGTCAAAATGCTTTCTGAATCTTTTGCAATGTCCTTCATCTTCATTTCCCTTTGCCTTTCTGCTCCCCCCTACTTCTCTCAAGTTGTTCTCCCTTTCCTGGTACTGTTCCTGAGGCTGCAGCCCAGGGAAGCTGTTGCTCCCTGCAGCAGTGGCAGGCTCTGCAACTTGGTCTGGTACCATGCCTCAGTTTCTCCCAGCTTGCAGAACCATGACTTGTCCCTCAGCAAGCCTCAATTTTACTACTTTCTTTAATACTACATTCATAACTTCTCAGTCCTAAAGCTGTGTCTGAAACTGGACCCTGTGTATCATTGTTTTAATGAATAAAATAGTTTCAACTAAGTGTCTGAGATGTACACAAAGTGTATCTGTGAGGCTTACTGGGAGCTTCATATGCAGGATGCACAGCACCTACAAATGACTTTTACTGAACCAAATATAATTTCAAAAATAAGTGAGTTTGAGAATCAAACAGGTGTATCTGTCCACTTAGGATCTCTGAGTATATACCTTTGCCTGGATCTCACTGCGTTGCCTGATTAGGGAGGTTTTCAAAAGCCTTTTTCCTTGCTTGCCCTGCGTATGTTCCTGGGCCACTTCTATCCTTCCATGCCTGTTGTGTGGGGGTGTTGTCATCTTTCCAGTTACCTGCCTTGGACTGTGTGTGAGGCAGCAGCTAGGCAGTGGCAGCAGCTGGGCACTTTCTAAGCATGCATCTTGCATTAAGGCGTGGGTTGTCCATCAGAAAGCAGTTTTCTGGGTCCCAGTTAGAGATTTTGCACTGGGTCCCCTGCGTTCTCACCATGATGTGGGACTAAGGGTGGTGTCGTAGCTTGGGTGGGGGAAGAAGCATCGCATCCAACTGCTGGAGTTGCCATAGATGGAGTAAGCAGAAACYTGGCCACTTTTGGAGTCTGGGATATAAACTGTGCTTGGCTGGTGGACTTAGTTGATGACTGTATTTAGTCACTTGTGCAGCTTGCAAGGATTTTTATTTCTCTTCAAGTATTTTATTCTGCACTTCTTGAGTTAAGCAGCATGTCTCTTTACATAGAAATCACTGTCATAATTTATGACATGCTTGCTGAATTTAGTATTTTGTAAAGGCAATAATCCTAAGTATGAATAAAAATTCAGCACTCCAGGCAGTAATAGAAAGCAATTCTTATATTCCTAATATACTGTAGCATTTTTAAAGGTTAAAAAAATTTTGTTTTCAGTTTGCCTCTAAATGGCTTCTGAATGATAGTCGTCTTCAGCTGATTGCTGCTTTGACATCCAAATAACATCCTGTGTTGCACATTCATAATTTAAGATATGAAATGTGTTGCAAAGAAAAGAATGGAAATTGGGTTTGGAGTTAAATATATAGCTCTTAAGACAAAATTAGCAAGGAATAATGCATACATTCCTAGTGTTTATATTTACTTAGTACATACACAGGCTAGGAATTAATATATTATATCATGATGTATACGTTCTCATACATAAAATGAAAACCATAAATATTTCAGTCGTGTAGAGTGCCTATTCTAAGTCAGTGGGAATGTTGTATGAAAAAAAGGTATCCAATTTAACCTCAAAGACAAGACCATCTTTGATTTAACTGAAAGTGGTGGAGATGGCCCTTGATGAATTTGAAGAGCCAGATCCTCACAGTTATGTCTGTCATCTTTACTTATGTAAAATTCCATTTGAGAACTCTATATTACAAATTTTTGCTGGCTTAGCAATATTGGCTAGTGATATGTTTTAAATACGATTTATTTATGCTAGAACTTCTGTTGGTATAGATGGAATTAAAGGAGTACATACTTTTTTGTTTATAAACGCTTTTGCAGAACAAACTCCCTCATAAACTGTGTTGGGGAAAAAAAACCACTGTGGAACAATATAAGCTTTTGCAAAAACTGGGAGGGTTTTGCAAATACATTGTATTATGCTACATCATGCCCCTTAGATGTAGACCAGGCTTTTGAAGTCCATGCCATTCAGTGAAGATTTACTGGATTATGGATGCCAAGGAGCAGCTCAGCTGGTGCACACCAGCGGGTGGTGACTTTGGTGGCAGTTGCACAAGACAGAACAAATCGCTGTGCCTCACCACTGCTGCCAAGGATATTCCAGTCCCATTCCCTCTCCTTTCTCACAGCCTTATGCTGGCACAGGTATTGCTCACCTGGCAGCAGCTCTAGCAGCACTGAGCTGCCATGTGAGCCAGTGGGTGCTGAAGCTTACAGAGGTGGTGGGAGCTCAAATGGAAGGACCTGGGCAGTCGCAGGGTGGCGCTGGGGGAGGGAGCAGGACCACCTGGGCAGGAGCAGAAAGGAAGAAGCTGCTTCCCTCCCTGGTTTTTATGCCAAGGAGCTCTCAGCTCAGCTGTCCTGGGGACTGCAGACTAGCAGGGGCATGTGATGGCATCTGAAGAACCGGTTCAAGTATTTTTTCCTTCTGCTCCCCACCCCCACTTGCCTAGAGCTGYGAATTACCTGTTTATGAAAAGTGATTAGAAAATTTGTACATTCATGCAAAATTTGGCTTTCAGATTTGCACATCTTTATATAGTTATAACAATTTGTGTGTTTTAATGCTTCTGTATGAAAGTACTTGGTTTTATATTCTTGTTAACCATTTTTATCTACAAAATATTAGTTTTCAATCCTTCTTGTCCGATCAGTTGTCATTCCCTATTCCTGCATGTAAATGTTCAAAAGTGACCGTGCTTTAACAGCCTTTTTTCCTTTTTCTCTATCTTTTTACTTTCAGTAGTTCAGCCACAGGTTCTGTTAGAGCAATCTGTGAGATCCAGGAGCAATAAAGAGAGCAAAAATCTATTCTTGGAGGTGTGTGTGATTTTCTTGAGATCTACCTTGTCCTTTTGCCTATAGTCTTTTGTCTGTAGTTATTAATTATAGTCAAGGCAACACTTTCAATGATTAATTGAATACTGCTTAAAACAATAAGGCTGCTTAATAAGCAAAACACAGTGCAAAGTTCTATGTTTGTGAGACCTTCTTTGCTAAGAAAGCTCCTATGCACACTAGCAACTTTGGTGCTATAAAATCGGGGGTAAAAGGTTTCTCATAGATATGTGCTGTTTAGACTAATAAACTCCTAGCTTTAAAGAGGTCTCCATTCTAGTCTTGACATGTTTCTTCCTTTAACTCTTGATTAGAACCTTAAACTTATTGGCATTCTTTGAACAGAAAGGGGAAAAAACATTAAAAGAGTTGGACTCACTGGCAGAAGGAGGCATGAATTACAGCTTTTTGTGAGAACTGGCTTCACAAAACCCTAGAAAGAAATGATAAAGGTCAGATGAAAAGATGATGCGATCAAGCCAATTCCCTTCTTAATTTCATCATGGGATTGAGTTCAAGCTACTGAATTAATGTGCGATCCCCAATATCTGTCCATCCCCAAGTTGCGGTGTGCTCCAGTCACTTTTTGGATACTGTTGACTTCCACTGCCTGTGCAAGAGATTAGCCATATTCTTACAGTAACTTATACAAATCTTTGGCTTCTCAGGTGTCTAAATATACCATCAAGATACTGTCAATGGTTTCAAGATACTGCAAAGACTTTGCAAACCCACTCAATGATGGGTAAAATTAATTGGCCTGCAGGTAGTTCTGCCTTAAGCTGAAGCCTGGACAGGTGAACCAAGACACTGTATCAGTGTTTCCCTGCCACAGCCTCCTCCCCTGCCACCTCCTTTCTGCCTGCATGCTTTCTCCATGTGATGGACCAACAGCATATATGTCTTTTGCTAGCTGAAGGGAGACTTCTGCATTGCCTGAGGGATTATGACCTACTCCACTCTTGACAAAATTAAGTACCTTCAATAGCTGTCATATATATAGAGTTCTTTTCACTGGAGTACTTCTTAGTCTTTTATTTCTGATGGTTTGAATTTTTCAGCTCTTTCATCTCCCTTTGTCTGTTTTTCCCTGCATAATTAATTTCACCATCTTTCTGCTACTTCCACATCTCTTAACTGGGATGCAAATATAATACTTAAATATGACATCACAAATATTTGAAATTAGGCAAAACTAGTTCCATCCTCTCACCTTCACACACTGTAACTCCTTGTGATGACACTGCTTCCATTAAAGAAGCCTTGAGGACAGTTAGCATGTTCCTGCCTCTGTCACTTGGCCCATCTTGCATCATTGCTTTTCTTCTGAATTTGGAAGGGTGCAAGCTAAAAGAGCTAATAACCACAGGAAAGTATGAGGTTTTGTATTGATAGAGAGATTTAAAGTGTCTCCAATACAGTTAATGGCAGGCATTATGCCACTTATTCTGAGATTTGCTTGTAAGCCTGTATGTCATCTATAATGGCTGTCTTTATAATAYAGAAAAAGAAGGCACTAAGCATCTTGCGTATTGCCTGATCTACATCTTTCTCCACTAATGGAGCTGACAGCTCTCTCCCAGGAATGCGACAGGGACATTATTTGTTTCCTTGAGTGTTTCTTGTAGCTTCTCAGGATCTCATCTTACTGCTCTGCAAACACAAAACAAAAAGACAGCCTGACTGCATGCTTTAGAAGTCTAATCAGAGATTAAACCAATTGAACTTGATACACTTTCATGGCCTCTAGCAGAATAGAGGCTCCTTTGGAAAGCCTAGGAGTAAAATTCCCACCATAATAAAAATGGATCATTACAGCTGGCTCAACAGGAACAAGAACTTCCATGGGTCTCTAACCATAACCCAGACAACTCTGTTAAATACAGCAAGGAAGAAAAATTGGAAACGTACTGTTCTAAGATTACTGCAGTCACTTGGTTTGAATGTAAGAAAGCAAAAAACCTGCAGTTGATTGAGTTTAGTGATCCTTTACTGAAGCACCCTAATTTTGCTGGTGTATTGGGAAGCTGTGTGAATACAGCAACAAGCATTAATGTCCTCTTCCACTGGCAGGAGAAAACTTTTGTAGAGGGCAATAATTCTCCTCCCAGGATTGTCCTTGGCTTCATTCATGTCTGATTCCTGAAACTAATCGAGGTGTAGGGAACAATAAAAAGTATTCCTACAGCTGCCTCTTTAGCTTTCTGTCTGTAAACTTTCAGGTCATCTGTAATATACTGTAGATGACACTGCTTATCAATAAAATTGACTTAAGCATCTTAAATCAAACCCACAATTAGACTAAGATTGGCATTGTTAATATATGTTAGTAACAGGATGGAAACCTCATTTTGTGAAACACTAATGATTTGTACTAGTTTAAAAATTAAACTTTTAGGGTGTTATAATTGGCCTACTAATGTACTGTTGTTAATGCCTAAAGCAAGCCAAGTTGATCTATTGTTAGGCAATAAAGCTCTTGGAAACAAATGCTGACAATAAATCAGAGTTTTGTAAGCTTTTTTTTTTAGTTAAAGCCAGAGGATAGACCCTTAGAAGGCGATCTGAGAGAATATCACTTGAAGTGCTTTGTAGATATGATTTAGAGGATGGTGGTGTTGAGCCTTCTGCTGAGCATAGCAAAAAGAGGTGACCTGTCCAGAATTTTTTTTAAAGATCTGTATATTGTGGGAAACTTATGTTTAGTGAAAGCAGTACACAAATTATAAAGTCCATAAATACTTAAACATTTTAACTGATGCTGTATGGTGACTACCATGATTTTTTTTTTGGGAAGGGGATTAAATGTATTAAATGAATGACCTATTTAATTATAGAAAATATACAAGGAAACCCTTTCTGTTAGGTGTTCAGCAGAAAACCGTCACCAGTTGTAGCACTTAATATTGTTACACTCCAAAATGCCTGCGTCTGACATCAAAGAGGTCTTTGATCCAAAAGTGATTGTAGCATTATTAACCTGTAAGCCATGTGAAAGACTTCTTCAGGTTCAAACAAAAAAAGATTTATTTCAATGCAGCAAGGCAATTGGGAAGAGTGACTACTGAGGGCTGGGTACTGGGCTGCTTGGGTAGACCTGGTGATAGAAAAGCCATGGGAAGAAGCTTGTCTATGCTAGAGCAAAAAATGGTAAATGGCAGAGAGGAATGACTTTTTGTGTGTCAAATCCATTATGTGAATTTGACAAATTCTAAGTGGTAAAGTGTGCTGTTGCTTTTCTCTTTTGTAGTTTTCAAAGGAAAAAGAATTTATGTTCAGTATCTGTGAATAAGCAAGCTGTTACTGAGATCCCCTTCCCTCTGTTACTTTTCTAAATGGAAGCAGTCTTGCAAAGCTTGTTTTCCAAAGATTAATTATTGGAGCAAAAAAGGCTCTACCACTGAGTTTCAAAGTAGAGAAAAATCCTACAATTGTGGAGAAGATATGGCCATATTTAAATGTATGAACTCTACAACTCTGTTTATATCAGTTGGAAGCATTTTGATTTTTCAAGTTCTCCAACCAAAAATATCAATGTTTCCTTTTTCAACAAAAATTGTGGTAATCTTTGTAATATTATTGTATTTTCTTCATAATAATCAGATGTGAAACATTAAACATCCATGTTATTCAGGCCAATACTTTGGACATTACATTTATATTCTTCCCAGAATAATTTTTGGGTTGTAATAATCTTTGAAGTGTTTGCAAGTGGCAGTATTCCACTGTAGTGTATTCAATGACACTTTCATACTCACCGAAATAATCCTCATCAAAATGAGAAGTCCTGATACAAATACCTTTCATTTTTAAGCTTCTTATTTTCAAGGCTATGTAAGAATTACTTATTGAAAAGGACAAGTGGTTCATCTGGTTAGATGTATTGTTTGTAGAYAATGCCAAATGTTTAATATTAAATTAAAAATATTAATCCTCACTTTCAGCTGATTTAACATTGCCATACAAGAGGAATAAACTTTCACTGCAGGCCCTCAACATCATGAACTTTGTTAATAACTTCCTCCTGCTACATAGTTTCACTTACCTCTACTATAATAACTTAGGTGTTCTATATTCATGTTATACCTTCCAGTGAAGGATGTCAAAAAATCCCTGTRGTGAATTAATGCCAGCTTTTTGGATTTCTGCATCCTATCATAGCTAACCAGATGATATGCCTGCATAGTGAAACTCTCCTGGGAGATGAGTTATGATTTTATTGAAACAAATAGGATTTTTTTGCAATTTAAATTGCCCCCCGAATGCTAGCAAAATTTTTTTCCTAACCCTGAAGGTAAATTATTATGGTGGAGAAAACTTTAAGAAATGCTATTCATTACTAATAAAGAAGTTACAAAACATGAAACAGATCTAGTTGGAGAGGAATGCTTAGGAAATGGAAAATCTCATACAGAGGCTGTGAAACACTTGGTGTTAGTTGGGAATCATGAGATGGAGGAGGAAGACACAACAGGTTAGTTTGGAGCTCCTGAGGGACCTCAGTGCATGCAAATAATAAGGAAAAGAAAGAAGCCAAATATCCTGAAAAATGCTTGTGGATTTGCTCATGGCCCAGCTGCCATTCCAGGGAATACTGTGAAAACAGTTTCTGTTCTGTATTGGCAACTTGCTGTATTTCTCATCCGATTTTTTATTTTTACAGACAACAGGTTTCTGGCTTATCACCCAGAATTTCTCGTCACAATACTCTGATGCATTGGGGTGATAAAATTGTCATAAACCTATATTGCTACAGGAACATGTGAACTATCGTTATGGGTCTGACCAGTGGTCCATTACATCCACCAGTCTCTCTAACAGCATTCTTGACCACTGCTGTTAGAGTGCTACAAAAAAAAGCCCTAAGTAGAAATAGATAGAAGACCACTTGTAATGAAGCCTACAAATACTGTTTTTCTGTTCTTAGAAATTTTGATATGTTTATTATTAATTTTGCTCAAGCACTGTTAATGTATGCTCAAATACAAGAAATTAAAGTTCTCTTCTGCCTTGATCAGAGCTGGATGTGTGCAGACAGTAGTGAGACTATTCCACAAGGATTTTAGTTTTAAAATATAACTCTGTCCCAAAGCCAGAAAATACCACTGCTTTCCATTAATATATCAGAGCATCCTGAATCTGTAGCCTTGGAGGGTTCCCTTTCCTGCCATGCAGTCTTGTAGTCATTTTTTTAGTCAGCTGCCCTGAAGAACCATGCCTTGGACTGCTCAACCACCTCTGTTTCTCCTTTGACTTTGGGACAGAAAATTCCTGGATATTCTCTGAACTGTGACCTTATAGGGTTGGCCTAATTCTGCTTGGAAATAAGGGGTAGGAGGTATATGGTTAGCTTGGGCAGCCAGTAGCAATTACAGGTAGACAAAATCAGCTTCCACAAAGACAAGTCAGAAGGAAATAACTTTCTCATGAATCTGTCATGGGACTTGCAAAGAATTCACTGGTGCACCTCTGAGCTAAAATGCTAATACATACACTGTGTTTATCAGCTTTGAGGCAGATAAATGATGGTAGAAAAGTGATGTGAGTACTTGGAGAGGGAGCTGGCATATGCTAATTTCATTGTGGTTTTTTTTTTTTTTAAAATCCCCTTGTTAAAATTCAGTGAGGCTCAAAAGTGTGAAAGAAGATCTGCACATTTAAAAGTAGAATTTATTTCACAAATTAATGGCATTTCAAACAAACCTGGAGAAAAAAAGGGGTTGGGAATGGAGGGAGGAGAAGGAGCAATCAGCAGGTTGCAGCTGTTTGAAGTGACAGCTCAGAGGATTTACAGATGTAGCTGCTATGACTATATTGCTTGAGTCACAATAAAAAGTAATAGAAGTGGAGGTATTGAGAGACAACGACTAAAGTTGCTGGAATAGTAGCATTTAAACATACAAAGGATTTTAGAAATGGAGGAGCCACAGAAAGAAAATCAAGGAAAATAAATGAGAGAAACCCAGAAAATGAATATAAGTGTCCCAAGCAGCTCAGCATGTGTCAGATGTGCATTCTAGTGGAGAGTGTTTACTAAAATATCAGGATTGTTCATGTGGCTTTGTATTGTGAAGTATATTTTTCACCTTGTGTAATGGGGAGTGTTTGTACTGGTGTGCTGTGAGGGACTGAGACTTGTACCTAACTCTAATGAAGCTATGTTTCCGTATGGAGAGGTAGTATGCACAGACTGGAGGAGTTACATCACCAGGCTGCTTAAGTCTAACCAAGTCCAACAAAGGACTTGTGTATGAGGCTTGAGGAGTCTCCCTCTTTATTTTGGTCTCCTTCAGCAGTGTGTGTTACTGTAATGAACCACAGGCATCCCAGTAATTCATTGCAAGCGATTGTGAGTAATGGCAGTGGATGTATTTTGAATAGGTGGCACTGGCAACTCTTCTACTGGGACTGTTCACTTTTGGGAGTCTGCTGATAGAATGGGGAGAGAGTCCACACAGGAAACCTAGAATAAGCTGGAGACATCACTGGTGTCAGTCTCTTGAAGACATACTGGATCATACGGGGTATGGCAAGGGTGCTTGGATGAAGGAAAGCAGGATACAGCCTTTGGAGTAATGTAGTAGAAAGAGATGTGTCAAGCATCACCATTTTTAGACTTTTCATTAGTCCAGCCTGGAAGTTCTCTGAAGGTTTTATCACCATCAGTGTGGAAAACAGCAGCTCTGAGGAAGAGTATACAAAATCTATAATTGCCTTAAGCTCACTGAAGGGACCTAAAACAAAGAAAATCAAATAGTGTGCAATAGTAGATGAAATGGGTAGAAAGATGCTAGGGTTTAAATAGCAAACTAAAATGACCATGTTAGCATAGCTGTTCTTCAAAAGCCAAGAATCTTACTGTTGTTACATACGTCCCCTGTAAATGAGATGAAATCAGAGCACTATAGTAAAGGCAAAGGGAGGGAAAATAGTATCAATCATTGGCAAGGCCTTTATTCTGAGCTGGAGAAATTAGTGTTATTTATAGATGAAATATGATCAGAAGAGTCTCTAAAATAATTGTGTGCTGAAAAAGACATTCTGAATTTCTTATATTTTTTCTTTATACTTAATTTCTACCAGAATATCCTTTCTCTTTCTCAAATTGAGTGAAAATACAGAATTAAGGAGCTGAGAAAATGTTGCAATTAAAATGTGGAACTGTTGTTTAGTACTTCGTATCATTCATGCATAGGAATGTGAAGTCTGTATCTAGCAAGTAGTCTGTGTAGTACCTTGAAATGGAGAAACCTCTTATGCCTTCCTGCAGAACACATCTCTTCGGTTTATTGTTAGCTGCTGCAGCTTTTTATTGCCACTATTATTTCTCTTTTTACATATGTACAGTATACTAGTGTCTGTTACAGAGCGGCCTGAAGAAAACCTAAGGGAGAAATTCTACCTTCTGATGCACTACTAATACTCAGTCAATAAGAGCCTTAAGTGTTTTGTTTTAAACTAAAAGTCATTGCCTTATAAATCAATATGCTACAGTTGGAATTTTTAAGAAATCCTGCAAAATTTTGTAATAAAAGCATCACTGGTCTGTTCTGGGCTTACCTACTGTGATAAACACAGGATTCAACAAACGTAGGGATGGTGTGAAGGTGTTAATGACAACCAGGTTCAGCATCTTGATCCAGTCCATGTTCCTGTGTGTCGTTGTAGAATTGCCTCTGACACAAAGTCTTCCAAAGACATGTGTGTAAATTAGTACCAGGTTGTATGTAGGCTAAAGTGTTCAAAGCACAGTTAATTACAGCTGTGTGCGCTGCAGCTCTGTGCAGAGTCCTCGATCATGCTCCTGCATTGCTGATGGAAGTGTTGCTGTGGAGTTAGATTTGACTGGAGCTGGACATGTAGGGAGGTATTGTGAAAGTGTTAATTAGCCTGATAGCCTACATGCAGCAACTGGCTACCTAATACACTCAAGTTGTTTAAAATTTCAACATTAACAAAATAGTGAAATACTAAGCTGCCATGTATCTGCAAGTCTTGCAGGGCAGTTCCAACCTACAGAGAAAATGCACTTGGAGATGCTGCTGTACAGACTGTGGAGGAACTGTGAGGGAAATCTGAACAAATACTGTAATCACTTCTGCAAGTATTCGCCTTCTAAAATGAATTAACTTTAAATTTTACCCATGGAAAATGGGAAGCCTTGTTCAGACACAGATTGTTAGTCCTAGTCTGCACTAGGACAATGCATCCTGTTGCAGAAATTTAAGCATTATTTACACTGTCCTAATTTAACTCACTGGCATATAAATGCTTTTGTATTAGTCTGACTAAAACTTTCCTATCATGGATAGATGCACTGTCAGCCAGGAAGGCTGAATCTTCTAAACTAATTKTTACTAGTGAAAGAGACAAAACATAGAAAATTACCAGCTGCTGTGCTCTTGGCTTGCTTGCACCTTTTAATATCTAGAAGCTAAAGCTGGTTTTAAGTTCCTGTTTTCTCTAGGGAGAAACTATTGTTGCTTTTACATGTCTCCATGAGCTTCCCTCTGAAATGCTTTCTTACCGCTGTTGTTCGCAAAATTATTTTCCTATGTTTGTAGTAACCTGTCTTCAGCCCATGTATTTTCAGGTATTGTAGTTTTTCTTACCATTCTGCTTCTTTGCATCTGCTCCCAATGAGTGCTGCATCCTGCGATTCCATTGCTGCTCTGCTGTGTGTTTCTGTAGGTACCTCTTAGTCGCCTTTCTTTGTAGCCCTCTTTTCTTCTGCCACCGAAAAGCCACACAGTATATATGCACAGAAGTACTTCAGGCCAGATTGTACTTTACAGTCCAGATTTATTTATGAATTTGCCAGAAGCAGGTATTTATGGGTATTCTCTGTTTATTCTTTCACGCAGCTGATGGCTGTTGCTGCTTTGGTTTAGAGCCATAGGAGTAAATGAGTTCTTGAGTGAATAACTACATGTCACCCTGAATAGAGCAACCCTCATGTACTTCATCTGCAAAAAATTCAGAAAAGTGGAAACTGCATAATAGCAACCAGCAGGATAGCCCAGCCAATTCAAGACTTTGGCACCAGAAGCCATCTTCTATGTATCCAAGTCTGTCTCTTCTGTTTCATTCCCAGATGTATTTGCCTCATAAAAAATGCAGAGATAAAATGACATAAATGTGTATAGAAAATATCACCTAGCAAAATCAACAGAGGGGAAAAACAGTGTGTTGAAAAGAGAATTCTACCACAACCAAACACGACCCTAAAAATAAAAGTACAGTAGTAGTAGCACTAGAGTTTATTCATCTGTTTAATTTAGAGTCTTTATGGAGCGGTGCTGAGTAGAAGTTCAGCAACTGCCTAAGTAGGGAGAAGACAAAGTGCGCAGTTATGCCATGGCACACCCTCTGTATTTTGATAACAGGCATTTCTCTTTCTGATACCAGTTTTAAGTATGTTTAAAATTGTCCCTCCAAAAATGCAAATGTGAAAGCTCAAACTCAAATAAGTTTCAAAATGTATAGTTCAGAAACAAAAGCTACTTTCTACCACAAGTGGTAAAACCAGTATGAGGTGTCTCTTGAAGTATTTGCTTCTATTTCCTTTCTCTGCCACTCCTGCTTCAGTGGAAAGGAGGTTGTTTACACAGTGGCTGACATTGTGTGAATACCTCCTTGCCTATTCCTGTAATTTTTTAGTGTTCATAGGATTTTTTTTTTTCAAAGCAGCTTGGTATGTTTTGTGATGATATTCCTATTAACTTTGAAGAAAAGTATTTGGCTAAGAAACACCAGCAACTCCTTTAAAAAAAAAAAAAACCTCTAATAACTGGATTTTTATTACCATGACCCTAAAGGTAAAATGGCAAAAAAAGGAAACCAGATTTCAGCTAGAGCTGCATGGCAGTGACAGCTCAGATAATGATACAAAGTGAAACATGGGGAGTTCTCATGCAGACTCTACTTTGGATTTATTTTTTCCTTGCCTCTCTCAAGTGTTTGGGAAAAATCTACAAACAGGTCTTCAGCACCAGACTCTTTACTCTAAATTTCTGATTTGACATCACTAGATAGCTCATAGTGAACTATTTATGGGCTTTTATTTTCTTTGTCCACCTATAACAATTGCTCTACTACTAAACTTGCCTTTAAATTGGGCTTCACAGATATGACATAAAAGGCCAGAGCAGGGAGAAGAGCAATAGCCCCTTGGGCCCCTCTGCCCAGAGCTGCAGAGAGGGTTGGAGGTCCATGGAGTCACAAGTGGGAACAGATGAATGTTCTCAGCCTGGATGCAGAATTAATTGGGGGGAAATATAGAAAAGGAGGGAACTGCCTTGCTACCTCAGCATCTCCTCACAGCTAGAGGAGAAGTATGGCTTGGTCAGGATAGCTGCCTTTGGTGCTGAGGGGGAATGGAGATCTTTCTTCAGCATGGATCATTTGGGCTTTCTTAAGCTGAGAGTCACATTTCCATCTCTTTCCAGCTTGTTTGTCTCCTCCCATAAACTTTGCTTTGTTTAAAGGTAATGGTTTAGTCTGTCACTTGTAAGTAGTGAAATATTGCTTTTTGAACCTTACATCTTGTGTAATCCAGTTTTACAGTTCCTGGCAGTATATAGAAGAATAAAAAAATGTCTTTTTAAAGAAGTAGCTCTGGTTATGAAAAAAAGTAACAAAAATGATGTTTCATTTATGATAGTGTGACATATTGCTGCAAATTTCATATGGATGACTGAGTGACACAAAGTCCTTTAGTTGCTAGCATAAGCCAACTTTTGAGCATCAGGTGGGTCAATGCAAGGGAAAGCTCTTATCCCTCTCCCCATGGGGAACCTCTGCAGGGTTGAGGGCTTACATTGAGTATGGCATGCTGTGAAGGATGTGGGGCAGACTCTTCAAGTGCTTGGGGGTGTGGGCACATGAGGGTGCTCGGAGCACTTCAAACCAGTGTCACTGTCATCAAGGGCCTCTTCTAGAGGTTTTGGGGCAAAGCGTATGTGAAAGACCTATATAAGCAGAAGGGAAGGGTTTGGGGAGCCTTGTCCATGAGAATTGCTGGAGGTGGGTGAGGGAAAGGGATTTGGATGCTTTCTTGAGATGGGAGATAAAGAAATGCAGCAGTAGAAGTGAGCTAAGCCTAGAGAATCTGGTTATGAAGAGGCTGTTTTGCCAGGGTGGAGACCTGAATAAAAGTGGAATAGATATGTCTGCAAATGAGAGGCTTTTGAGAAGAGCTTGGAGGCAAAACCAGACCCAAAACACCACCGCTTAGTTGGTGGTCTAAAGCCACAAACAGTTCTTCAGTGACTTCTATGTAATTAATTTTAGTCTGTTTAATTTCTGAGGAATTTAGGAGACAGCAGATAAGAGCTACCTGAGTTAAGAGATAAGGAGAAGAGTGTCAGCAGTTTCAACATTCTCTCCTGACTGTGACAACTGCCGTTTTAAAAATGCCTGAGGCTATTAAAACTGGATCTATTGATTTTACATGATTTTTTATGTATTGCAAGCTGCCTTCTTTAACATGTCTATGTAAAAGGTGCAATTGCCATATGCTATATATCAAGATGAACTGGTTCTATATGGAGAAATAATTCACACAGCTGCTGGAGTGTTGAATCTAGACAGATCTATGACACTCATTCTAGTTGCAAATCAGTTCTAGATGTTTGAGAATATAGCATCTCAAATCTCAAAAAGGGGAAGTAAAACTTTCAATAGTTTAAACATGTTTCAAATACTTTGGAAAAAAAAAACCCTATTCTTTTTTCCTCGTCTTCTTTTGGGAAATAAATACTGCCAGGAAAAAAATTGCAGATACACATTTAGCAAAGAAGTATTTTTTTTCTGTTATGTCTCATGATGAAGTATGAATAAAAAACACTACTTGTAGCCAAGGCCAGTTCTGCTTTAACATTTCTACTTATTTGTGACTGTGTTCTGTTTTCTTAAAAAAAGTTCAGTATTTCAGTATAAAAATATATTGAATTCAAGTGATACAGCATTTTAGGATTCTGCAAACTGGACCATAACCTATGATCTTTTTCTCTAGCTCTAATTTGCAGAGTGACTGTATTTCTCCACAATGAGGATTAAATGTTCCCCTATGAATGTTCCTTAGCTCTTAGACAGCCCTTGCAGCCTCTGATCCCCCTAAGGAACACGGGCTGGAAGAGGAAAAACCCATTTGTAATAACTACATAACCTTTCTAAACATAAYCAGCTAAAAAATTTAGATTGGGTACTTTGATGAAACTGAAATGGGCATCAGAATGATTCAATCTTCAGGATCACTGTAATACAAAATTCTGTAGATAACTATGAAATTTAAAAAGTTAATGTTTTGTCAGTGGTATATAACTTCTGGCACTTCTCTCAAGCTGACTGGATTTTTGTCACTTCCAATTATTATTGTGTTGGCTGTTTTCTTAATTTCAGTATTGAACAGAGAAAACCAAAACATCTTTCATCTTCCAAGAAGTCAAGAGTATGGGTGTGTATGAATTAGTGACAACTAGACCTGGCTTCAAGATGCAGAGTTTGATCCAGGTTATGCATACTCATTAAATTTGGGAACATTCAGATTCTTCAAATATGTTGTACCCATTTAAAAGAAGGATTTATAAATTAATCTGAAATTGGGGTATTCTCTGCTAGTGGATGTTATGTTGATCCTCTTCTAACAACTCCATCACATATGAAAATATTAGCTTTGAGACCTTGCACAAAAAGGCATTTGCCTCCAATTTTGTTTGTAAAGGGTCAGTCCACATTGAGTACTAGACTTGTAGTTGTTGTGTGACTAAATCTGAGTGAAGATGTTTTGTTTCCCCTCTCTCATGTGTTTCTAGCAATGATAACTCGGTCTTTAGTACTCTGCATGGAGCCTCTGCACTTTTCATGGTACACAGCAACTTCGGAAAATTTGAGCAATATAATACAGAAAGAAAAACTTTTGGTTCATTTGTTGCTGGTTTTAGCTCCTGTCTTATCGATCACTGACTCATCAGGGAGAAGATGATAGCTTGTTGTCAGATAGGAGAGATGGCTGCCTACGTGAACAATATGACTTATGACTGACTGTCACAATAGACAGTAAAGCAAAGGAAAAAACTTAGTTACTCTTAATTTGCTGGATCCCGGCTATTGTACTTGACTAGCATGTGCTATTTTAAGTCATATCCACTTATACACACACCTATCTTTTTCTATGGCTACAACACTGACCATGAAAAGTGCTGCATGAGACACCAGGATTCTGACTTGGTGGAAACCAGCTCAATCTCTGTTACAGTATTACTGTTACCAGCTGTGTTACTAAACCAAGTTGAACTAACTTCATACACATCTCTCTAGCYTTAGTGTTCCTCTCTATTTTTATTAAAAAGAATTAAAACTAGGTTTACTTAACCTTTTTTCCTCTCTTTTAGAATCATAGAATAGTTTGGGTTGGAAGGGACCTTTAGAGGTCATCTACTCCAACCCCCCTGCCATGGGCAGGGACATCTTCAACTAGAGCAGGTTGCTCAGAGCCCCGTCCAGCCTGACCTTGAATGTGCCCAGGGATGGGGCATCTCCCACCTCTCTGGGCAACCTGTGCCAGTGTTTCACCACAGTCATCATAAATTTCTTCCTCATATCTAGTCTAAATCTACTCTTTTTAGTTTAAAACCATTCCCCCTTGTCTTGTCGCAACAGGCTCTGCTAGAAAGTTTGTCCCCATCTTTCTTATAAGCCGCCTTTAAGTACTGGAAGGCTGCAATAAGGTCTCCCCGAAGCCTTCTCTTCTCCAGGCTGAACAACCCCAACTCTCTCAGCCTTTCTTCACAGGAGAGGCGTTCCATCCCCCTGATCATTTTCTCTTCTTCCAAGACTTTAGAGGAAGAGAAAAATGGGAGGGGGGAAGAATGAAATAAGATTTTTCATGTGAATATTATTTCAATATTTAAAATATTAGTATCATTATACTCACAGGAAACTACCAATCTAGAAATTTGTAAACTAATTTTTTTCTAGTTATTAATAATGTACCGTGTTAATGATGCTTTAACAAATATTGCATTCTTACGTGATTTTTTTCTGGAAATATGATTCCATGTTTTAAGATTTAGATTTCAAATGACATTCTATCCATAAGCCCTGTGACATTTTTACAATTCAATGATACCAGTACATTTTATTTTCAATGTTTTTATTTCCCTATTTTAATAAGAAGTCAAGAGGGGGAGGGGGGAAAAACACCCACATATATGTATTTACAGATCTGTCAGTGTACATCACTTGCTGATGCAAAAAGCCAAAAACAAACAAAAAAACCCCCAACCCCAAACAAACAAAAAAAACCAAACAAAAAATGCGGGAGGACTGCTTTATATATGTCCTGGAATGATATTTTTCACTCTAAAATGTAAAGGTTAATTTCAAAAGGCATGATTTTTGAACATGTTTTTCCTTTCAAATTTTAATTTACAAAGTTTTTTCCTATGCTTTCAAAATACATAAACTCCAACCTCCCTTCCTAATCCAGAAAACTGTCCCTATATGACTGGGAATAATTTTTGTCTATTGGTATTACTCATACACATGAGAGAATGGGCTTAGTTATTATCTGTGATTCAATCCGCTCTTTGAAAAAGGGTCCTAGCAATTACCAGGTCAGTAAGTTCATCTTTCCAGTTGCCTTCAAGTGTTGTAGTTTAAAGTGCTTGTTTGAAGGTAAGAACTGTATTCCCTCACTGCGTGAACAGAATCATACTGTGAGATTTACAAGCAAGCAGCTTAATACCTTCCCCAGTATTGTCTTCAAGGTATTTCACTCCCTTTATTTTCCTTCTTTAGTAAATAAGGGTGCAAGCTTCAAATCTGAGTGCTTAAAATTAGGCTTTTAGATCTGTAGTCAGACTTTTAAATAGCAGTGTCCAGATTCTTAGATGTGAAACCGGGTTGATTTTGGAAGCCTACAGAGGGTATTAGAAGAACAAGCTTAAGCAGCTAGCTTTGGCATTTTTTTAACCTCAATTTTATGGTTTGTACTGAGGTGTTTTCTTCTGATAATGGGGAGGTATGCAGTCCTCCTCATACAGCAGCAAACCCTAAACTAGGCTGCTTACATATAAAGAATTGGAGTCATAATGCTCCTCTATGACCACTGAGTACACTTGTCAGATCATAAATTGCCCTTAATTTATTTTACATCTTAAAGTTATTCCATGCTTGAGTGTCAAAACCGGGTAAACCACTCTGAGTGCGTGAAATGAATTCTTTATTCTCTTTAAACTAATTGTGAAATTTGAATGATTCAAATATGAAAAAATGGTTTTCACCTTGTAAAACTGCTGTTTCACCTCTCTCCCAAGATCATATTACTTAAAAACCCATGGCCAGTTTTTCTGTGCCAGCCTCCTTTTGCATTACTTGTGCAGTCCCCAGAGATGCTTGCCACAAAGCGGCTGTGTAGTGGCAGATCCTAACAGTCAGGTTCGATGGTGCTCCTGCAGCCACCGTGCAGGGACGTGTGTGCAGAGGCAATACGAGGCATCCCATGATTAACTTCACTCCTGTAGACAAAGGCTTAAGTTTAACAACTGTAAGACTGCTCAAAAATAACTGGTTTGGAGCAGATAATTGCAGCCAGCCCTRTATATCTATAACCACCCACACTAAGTGGTCCTGTATTGCTTCTCCCTGCCAATGTTCTCTCTGAAGGTAAATTTATGGCTGTGTGTCTGTGCTGTGTGGCTGGGTCAAAATAATAAGCTTCCTTCATAAGCAAGCAGAACATTCTTTCTTTAAGGAAGATTTCCAAAAGGATAATGTGGAGAAATTGGTGTAGCCACTGCACTTAGATATAATTGCAAACAGGTGCCTTTAATAATGGGTCACTGCTTCGTTCAGTCAGGTTAAACCCCGCTTTGCCATGCCAAAGTGAGATTGGCTCACTGCACAAGGGAGAAGACTCTTGCCAATCTATTTGAGCTCCAAAGCCTAAGTCATAAAAGCCCTTAATGTTTATCCCATGTAAACTATTATTGCTGCTGTTTTATAGCCAAATCAGGATATGTGAGTAAAAATAATTGAATCTTCATAGAGTATTTTTGGATGAGTCCAGTGTATATTAGAAATATCTAAGTAACATCTAGTGTTACTAAGATATTTAGTTTATTTCTCTTCATGTTTAACCTGTTTCTCAGGGTAAGAAGGCTTTACGCAATCACTGCCTCTAGGACCTCCTCTCACTCCTTCAGCTAGTGAGAAATAGTGTTGCTTGGGCAAATGAATAGCTTTTGCATCTGTTGGGCAGCTTTACCAGGTTCATTTCTGCTGGTTTTGCAGTGGGTCACTGGGCATAGGAGAGATGAGCCCAACAGAGCTCTGGACCCTGTGAGGCACTGAAGTTGGTCAGAAATAAATCACTTGGAAATGAGACTGGGTTAGTTCCACTGTTCACTGGACTGCTGCTTGTAGTTTAGGAAATGGAGAGTGACAGCAGTCGGGCTACCTGGTTGGACTCGAACAAAGTTTCAATCCCAGAGCTGAAGGGGAAACTGTGTTTTCTGCCTCTGTTCTTGCCTCTTTCATCTGGTTAGAATTGTCCCTAATGTCTCAAAATTAAGCTGCTTTGGGGAAAAAACTGTTTAAAAGTACTTTTTTTTTTTTTTTCTATAGATTAATATTCATGGAAGAAAAAGTTTGGAGTTTATTTGAAGGGGTCAATAAGCCTAAGGGAAGGGGTGATTCAGTTGATAGCTTCTACCTGAAATTCCAATAGATTTTAACCATCTCCCTCACCAAAGGCTGTTAATGAAATTAAGAAGCCTTAGTATAAGGGGAGGGAGGTCCTTCACAGAGATAATTACTCAAAAGATAGGAGGCAGACAAGGGGTGAGTGCTCAGTTACTGCAGCAGAGTGGGGGTTCCCCTTGCGGTGTCCCATGGGTTCTGTGCTGTTCATAAACATGTATATAAATGGGCTTGAAAAGGGGGAGAGCAGTGAGGTGACTAAGTTTGCTGTTGATACTCAATTATTCAAGGTAGTGAGGATGAAGGCAGACTGTGAAGAATTACACAAGGATCTGAAGAGACTGTGTGACTGGGCAATAAAATAGTAGATGAAATTCAGAGTAGATAAATGTGAAGTGATGCATGTGGGGGAAAAACAATCCTAGCTTCACATATAAAATGATTGGCTCTGAGCTGTCTGTTGCCACTCAGGAGTGAGACCTTGGGTTATGATGGATAGTTCCATGAAAACATCAGCCCATGCTCAACAGCAGGCTAAAAAGCAAATCAAATTCTAGGAATTATGAGGAAAGGACTAGAGAACAAAACAGATAACATCATTATGCTGCCATATAAATCTACAGTTCACCTGTACCTTGGATACTGCATGTAGGTCTGACTCGCTTATCTCAATGAGGATGCATTAGATAGGGAAGATTCAGAAGAGGGAAAGTAGGATGTATGCAAAGGGCTGTGTAGGCTGGGACTTCCTTGTCTGGGAAAAAGTCAACTGAGGGCGATAACAATAGAGGTCTACAAAACTGTGAATGCATGGGGAGGGATGGATTTTCATTGTCTCTTTCAGCACAAGAGTTAAGGGCCATTGAATGAAGCTTATAGAAAACTGGTTCAGAACACGGAGAGGCATCTTTTTCAGAAGTGAATAATGCACCTTGCCAAAGGTGTGCAGCAGGTCTTGGGGAGACTGGGAAAATATTTGGATGAAATGCCTGGTCAAGGATTGCTAGATGCAGAAACCACAACAAGCTTAAGAAATTTCCTGAAAAAGTGATGGAGACTGGAAGAGCTTTTATGTTAGAAATACTGTGTATGTTTGTCCTGTACTTTCCTCTGTGTCCACCTTTGGTCTCTCTTTGAGACTGATAAGTGGATTTGAGGAGATCAGGGTCTACAGACTGACTATTTGAGCCCTGTCAGAAATCTATGAAGCGTATGTGTTCATACATTAATTGAATACCGGTAGGACTTCGATCTCTCCTTGTCCAATACTGAGTGCGAAGATTATTACAGAAAAAGGAGTCTGACTTTGATAACAGAGCAAGCCAATTGTTCCGGTCTTATGTATGCTGATCACGTTAATGTGTCAAAAAATGCTTATAATGCAAATTCAAATGTGATTGATGCTGGAATCTCTGAGCATATGTTAGTAGTAGGAAAGGTATACCTTGTGAATTTGAGTAGTATTCAAGGACATCAAATAGCTTTTGAAGTTATGAATGAAGATATTCCGAGGTGGGAATCAAAGTTTTTGGTTGGAGCCTCCTCCAAATATATAGAGTTACAAAGTTTGGAAAAAATAATTAACATGTCCTCCTTCTTCCTACATTTAAACTTTTTCTAAAGCCAGCTCTCTACTTGCATTTACTGCATGTGTTACTGCCTATAAGCATTCATTTCACCATATAGTTATTCAATTAGAGAAAAGAGGTATTCCTCAATCAATTCCGATAAATGGAATACTATGTAAGAACTGTGGGTCAGGTACTTGTTTTCTTACCTGTGTCCCAAGGAGCGTGCTGATTTACTTGAGTAGTGCTGCTCAGGACTGAAGAGAAATCTGTTATGAATGAGGAAAACAAAATAGTGTAATGTGTATAGCAAATATGGCAATGCAAATTCTAGGAAGATATAGAGGGAGCAAAGGGAACGTGCACATTAGCTAAGTGTATAAAGCCTGTGAAACATAACTGAGATGAGTAAAAAGCTTTCTTAATTCTCCTACTAGTTTTTGGAATATTTCACCTTTCATGTCTTCCATTTGCCAAATCAGAATGTTTCTGCTGAATAAAATAGACGGGTAAATACTGAATTCAGTGTTTCTCTTGAGGTGGTTGATATGTCAAAATTATGAAAAAGAAAACCATGCTGCTCATCTCAGGTGTGGGGAGTGGATGTTAGATGTGCATGGGGAGAGGAAAGGGCTGAGCCTGAGGCAAAAATGGTCCAGTTAATTGCTAAAAGCCTCTAAAAATAAACTGCTAGTTGCTAATGTAATAGGTCCCATCTATTCTAACGGAGCATAAGTTGACATTTGAAGGAAAACATAACTGAATAAATGTCAACCAATGCAGTGAAGTAGYCTTGAGAACATAAGTTTAAAAGTCCCGAGTCTGACTCTGATGGAAAGACAGGGAAGGGCTTTGGTTCTGYAGCCTCTCTGGGGACTCCTTCCTCTACTTTGCTCTCATTGTGAAGGATTTTTTTCCACATGTGGAGCTGGAGTTTTGCTTGTTAAACCTGTGACCATTGCCTGGAGAGGACAGATAGTTGTGYGGCAAACATGATTACAAGAATGAGCAGACATTCCTACTTGGGATGATAAACATCATTTTAGTGATGGAAAGACTTAAATCTGCAGTGGAATGCCTTGCCTAAAGTTAATAATTCACATCTGTCTCCATGTGTAGTATACCTGTGGCATGTACTTTATGCAAACTGGTTGGTAACATAATAGGTAATCTGTTCCACCTAGCAGGTTATGCTCTTTGGACAATACTGGCCACTCAGGTAATGTCCCTCTTGCTCTGAGCTGTTGGTGCAGATGGTTGCCTCAGTGACAGCCTGGCTTGCCACTTGCAGGTGTGTACCACAAAGAACAAACCCGTGACAAATATGCAAAGGACCTGTAATGCACTATGAATGATGATCAGTAATTTTGTATTTTATGAATTAAATTACTTTTTCCAACCTGCTAAAACTGGGGAGAGGATGACTTCCAGGAACGACTTAAATCTCCCAATTGTCTTGCGCGCGAACTGAGCAAACTTACTGAGTTACTCCCAAACTTTTTAATTACCCGTACCTATCCCTCAGTGTTCCTGATCTTCCTTATAGAGGAAAAAAACYCCACAAAAAAACCAAAAACACCCCCACAACTTCTCAAAGGCCAGGAAAGCATAAGTTTTTCTTTGTGTATGAGTAAACTRTTTTTTCCTGGTCTTCTATACCTATTCCTTAATCATCACCTTACGTCTGTCTTCAAAGGAAAACTTGTGGGGTGACGAACCCAGCAAATGGTGGAGAGTGAAGAACTAGAAAATTAGAAGGCCAATATGACATTTTATTCATATATTATAGGGAACTTGTCTTTAGCACAGGAAATATTTGTACTGACTATTTCTTTCAGAAAGGCAGAAAACTCAAACACAAAACACCCTAAGAATATGTATTGCAGGGAAAGTAGATGAAGTATTTTTCAGCTCAGTGTGTTCATTTATCATGTTATGTCCAGAAGTCTGCATTATGCAGCCAGAAGTGTTAGAACCTATTTAAAGATTCTTCTAGAGTATTGGCTTGTATGCATAGTTTAGTAATACCTTGGAATGCATCAGGAATGTGCATTTATTTTTAAAATATATTGTTAGTACAATGGAATGTTGCAGTGCCAGCTATTGTGTTCAAGCAACAGATGATGGTTTCTTTTGTTAACTGATGAACCTAGGTCTAGAACATGTAGAAACTGGCCTGCTCCAACACCATTTTCATGTTAGTAGGCCAATAAAAGCCTTGTTAAAATACGCTTGTCCAGCAGTCCCTGACAGCATGTAAATAGTTTTTATCCTTCTTTTGATTTTTTGCAACCCTCCACAATGACAATTTGAAAACAGTGGCAAGTATTAGTGTAAAGTCAGTACGAGTGCTGTTCACATGTGTATACTGATGAAGGAAAATGTCATTGAAATTAGTATTTTGTTTCCTCTCGGAGAAAGAAAAACCTGACTCTGGCATTAGCCAGAAAAGCTGTTCTGTGTGAGTGTGGCTGCCGCAGCAGTTTGCCATGCATTTTTGTAACTCTTCAGGTAATTGTTGACTTCTTCAAAAAGCCTGCCAGTTGTTTTCCTGTGACCTTTGCTGTCTCCTACTTCCCGTGTTATTGTGAACATAGAGTAATAACATTGGGGTGGAGGAAAACCAACAGCTTTATATCTGTAGGAATAAAATTGTATATTTTTCTAGTTTTACATCTATTTTATCAGTGCTGACTTTGTAGAATGCCAACGTAAACTCCTTGATGCTATCCTATGTTTTGTTTGATTGCTTGCATTGGATGATGTGACTGGGATAACGTGATCGTGTGGGTCTAGTTTTAATGTGCTGATCAGCCATGCTGGCATGACTACAGCACACCTTTCTGAAAGGCTTGGTGCTTTTGGGGGACTGTTGGAAGTATTGCAGAATTCTAATCTTTTATAGCAAGCGGTAGAACAGTAAACTTGCTTTTGTTGCCTTCCAGACTAGTCTGCTATATGGGCTGGGGTGTTTCTGCAAGTCTGAACACTTCTATTAGCCTGTTTATCAAAGGTGTTTTAGTTAATAGTGCTTGCTACTATAGGGATAGTAGCATCTCTGTGGATGCTTTCATCTAACGTTTCTGTTGGGTTCTTGTGATGTCATTAGGTTGATCTTGTTGCGTGGCCAAAGAAATTAATCTGTGTAAAAATAAAAAGGATTCAATCTTAAATACTTAGTGCGCTTTGCAAAGCACAGTTTGAATGCTTCACATCTTGGTTTCGTGCTTCATATTTTTTTCAGAATCAAGGATAAGAAATAGTGGGACCAATAGAGAAAGGTGCAATAAACTATTTGAGTATCTATAGCAGAAAAGGTTGGCAGCTGTAGAAGGGGTCTGTTGCCTACTTTAGACTTCCCAGCAGAGACATCTGATAGTAAGTAGCTGATGGAGGGTTTTCCACTGGAGTTGTAGAAGGCAGCTAGGGGTGAAGAGATCTGCACAGAGGTCTCTAAGCAGGCTAAGCCTGCATCTGACTTCAGGACCTCAGTGTGCTGCATCCTCAGAGCTATTCAGTCATGCTGACATTGCTCTTGGGCCTAAGTTGGCACTTCTGTGTGGTTCTGCATTATTTTATATGGATACCCCTGCCCAGTGGTCTTTCTGTATATGCTCCTAGAAAGACAGGTTTTTCAGACTCTTGAATGTAAGCTGATCTCGTAAAGGAATTATAACTGAGATACCAGACAATTGTGACGTGGCTTTTTTGCTACTGAGGGTAATGAAGATAAATTATCAGAAATTTCCCTTTCCTTTGCTACCTTCCCACTTTCCATTAGAAAAAGATGCAGATGTTCACCAAGTCAGAATTTGGACCAACTTAACTGGAAATATGGTAGGCTTGCCATCAGACAAGAATTGTCAGCTCAAGACTGAATATCAGTCTGAATACTGGTTTTAGTTCAATCAGAAGTTAGTTGTTGCAGGGCTAGAAGGTTGTAACCAGCATTAACAGAAAGAGCTCTGATGTGCCAATGCTTCCTGAGCAGTCCATGGCACTATGTTACAACTGGCAATTTGAGTTTGTGACTTAAATCGTTTTGTTGCAAAGTTAATCCTATTTAGGTTTCAAAGTTTTCATTCTGAAGTTTGGAAATGTGACGTAGCTCTGAAAAAAGCAAAAAGAAAAAGAGGAAAGAAAAGTACTTAATTGAAAGAATAAAAGTGATTAATATTTCTTTTCTTTATTTTTGTAATTAGGACCATCACTCTACAGTAATAGAAGTGTTTTCTTCAGTTTTCCCAGGGGAAGAAAGTAATAGTTTTAGAGTTGCCCACTCTTCCTTGTGTTATCACTGTATTTCACTGTACAGCTCATGCAACAGCCCTTTAATTTCTCTTTTTTTGTTCTACCTACTGAACAAGGACAACATGGATATGTTCACTCTCTTGACCCCTTGATGAAATATTTCTAAAATGTGGAGGGTATCSTCAGTCAGCCCTTTAATCAGTTAAAGCTCTGAAATGTTAAGCTTCTACCTATCCTTGTAGAAAGACCCGTCCAAATGAAATATAATTTTAAACATCACTGTACAGACCTGACATTTTGTCCTGTATGTTTGCCATGTTGCATCATCTTGTTGCAGATTGTGACAAAAGTCACAGTTCAAATTCAAGGTACTCTTAATCACTGTAAAAAGTCAAGTTTCCTTGTGTTCTTTAGATGATTCTATTGAGTGATATATGCTTACTAACAGGTGTGAAGGGGTTTAGTTGGGTCACTTCTGTGCTCACAAAACTCATAACACTTCTACTCCAGCTACTGTCTCAGGAAAGTTAAGAAATAAAAAAATGGTTTCCCAGAGTTATTCTACATCCTTGTAGGAATAAAATTAAACTTGTGACAGTTACCCCATAGTGAAGGAGCCTGAATGATTTATCTAAAAGTAAAATATTAGTGCACCACCTCTCCTCCTTACCTTACTTTTCTCTTCTGCAATTCCTTAAATGCGGAACAAGTAATGTGAAAAATTCTTGTACAAACAAAATATTTCAGGAAGGGGGGTTAGGAGGACTGTTAGTGGCATAGATTCAGTAATTTAAAAAAATGGTAACTAGAGACCCACTTTTTTCCTCCTGTAGGAATTAGAAAGTATCTCTTGCTTATCTCAGTTTAGTTCTGGTTGACTTCCTTCATGCATGGGTTGATGAGTAARGTAAAAGAATCTTACTTAGAAAATGAATTAATGAAACTGCCAATATTTTGTGAAATAAGAATCCAAATTTTGGTCTGATCTGTCACTTGAGTATTGCTGAATATTGGTATAGAAGACACCTGAGAACTTACTGATGCTGACCCATTAGGAGATACACTGAGAGGCCTGTGTGTGCATGGAGAGAGCCTCTCTGATTAATAGTCCCGCTGTGAGTGTGATGCATCTGTGCTGCTGTGTAACTTTTTCCGGATGCTAGACACTTATGTTTAATGGTGTTTGCCACTTCAATAGGAGGAAAAAGATTGAGATGATGTTAAATTGTTTTTCTCACTGTGTGCACTGTAGAAAGGGAAATGAAACATTAATTCAGTGTTTTTTCTTTTGTACGTGCCTCTGAAGCGAGGCCTCTGGCTTTAACCCATTAGTCTATGTGGGCAGATCTCCTGACCCAGATGTGCCTCATCTGGGAGGGGGCTGTCTCTGTTCTGTGTGGGGACAAATCCTGTATTCAGCCTCAGGATGGTCCTGGACAATCACAGTACCTCTTTACATCAGAAGAACTTTCCCAGAAGCTTAGAAAACACTCCCCAAAAACCTGAGAACCAGACAAACTCAGAACTCAAAATCAGGCAACCGAGTTTAAGGGCTTTTCAGGCTCTTCATCTGAAACATATTACTATCCATTCTGYTTGTACAGCCCGAGGCCTCGGAGAAGATAGTTTTGAAAATGATACCTTTAAACCCYCCAAAAGATACTGTTTTCACATTACTCCTAACAATGATGCAGTGTTGGAGAACTACGGGAATAGTTCAGTGGCTTGACTGCCACCTACTGCTCACTGCTCCTCGCTCCCCAGCTCTGCCGCCTGCCGCAGCCGCAAGGGTAACATTTTTGTGAAATTTGTAGGAAAAAACCTATTTGTGTGTTTTCTGAACTAGGTGGAGGCTACAGCTGAATTTACAAATATTAAAAGTTGCTAGTGGTTTACAATCTACGAATTTCCAGCATAAGAGATGCTAAAGAATGAGAGAGATGTTTAGCATACGGAGCTGGTAAAAAGTTGGAGAAGCCCTGCATTTGAATTTCAAAACCTACAAAGTTAAACAAAGGAAAGCACTTGATTTAGAAGGCTTTTGGACTTTAAATGGCAAGTACAGGTTTTTCTCATTTTTTTAACATACAGTGGGGGCTGTCAGTTACTCTCATTTCAGCCAAGTGTTAATTCCAGATTAAGGTGAAAATAGAGGAGCTGTCTACCAAACACCCTGTTTTCTGCTGCACAAAAGGCCCCATCCTGCATTGCACAGAACTGCCTTCTCTAGCAGTGGCCTTTGCAGGGACCTGGCACCACTCATCATTGGAGTCTTGTGCAGTCTTGAAATCCTGAGAATCAGACAGCGCAGTTCAGATCCTTTTCATGGCAGCATTTCTGAAAAAAAAAACCCAACCACCAAACCCAAACCAACAAAAAACCCCAACTTTTTAACAGCTACAGTCTACATTACTACATCCTTATGACATTACTTTAGGGACTGTCCAGAGCTGTTTCTGTTACTTGGTACCCTATTGTCTCATACCCTACAGTCATTATAACAGATACTGCCCCAAAAACACCGGTAGCATGCACATCACATGATATAAATGGCAAACATGAGGAGCAAACTCTATTGTCATATTAGGCTTTACTAATGAGATCAGATTAAGAGGTAAGATAAGATTTTTCACAAGAAATGTAAACATCGTCACCATAAACTGTATAGGGGAGCTTTTTGTGTAGTAGTTTTGCTGATAGTAAGCACAGTTTGTTCCCTTTGGGGTTTCATTTACAACATCCTTTTTCATGCTTTAAGTGCCAGTGTTGAGAGATGGATTTAATTCCTATGAAAGCCTTTCACTCTGTCCAGAAAAACCCCAGAGTTCATCCTCCTTGTGTTTACAATGCTGGGGGAAAGCGAAGGGATGTTAAGCTACTGCTCACAAAGTTCAAACAGAGCCCTATAGGCTATTCCAGGAAAAAAGAAAAACCTATTTAATGCTTCCTAAAGAATCAACCATTAGGGCACCATCCATGGAGACAAACCAGCAGTCTTTTTGCAGGTCTGATATAACCCAATTGAGTAACAGAAAAATAATTCCTATGATTTAGGTGACCAATCAAATTATGCAAATAATGAATAACAAACAGCCATGCTGAGTGAGCCACTTATACATTATTCTGAGCCTAAAATTCCTTTAAATAGATTTCTCACAGAGAAGGTCAAAGATCTAACACCTTTCTAATAATTACGATCCACGTGTGGCCTCTTCTGGAACCAAAAAATGCAAATAACTAATCTGTTGAATTTAGCTCAATGAGTAACTCAGTCTGCTGTACTTGTAACTTCAGGAAAGCATTATCTTCTGTTTGTTTGTCTGGAGCCCATCTGAAGGTAAATGTTCTTTTAGAAATTAAGAGGAAATGCTTTTTGATCTGGTAACATCACTCTAAAAGACCCCAAATTTTCCCCTCTGACAGGGTGAGTAAGAAAACTTGGTGACCTTTAAAATTTCATTTGGATAAATAATGCTTACAGAAGCTTAGCTGCCCTACCAAATTTTAAAGATGATAATGAGATACCTATGAAACAAAAATACTTTACCCTTCCAGCTGTACTTTTAAGAAAGCAATAAGTGACTATAAGAAAGCTCCATAGTGTACACAATGCAAATATACCATTAACTGGTTAAAAGTATTTTCTCACTTATAAAATTCAACCATAAGTGAAAAAAATCCAGCTGATCAAATGTTATGTAATTATTTTTTGGCAACATTGAGCTGTTGATTGTTTCACTGCTCCCAAAGCTGTGCTAGACCCCTCACAGCCCAGACAAATGAAAGCATGCAAAGAGCTTGTCACTTAATTTCATGTATGACAAAATGAGAAGACAAAACAGTGGGTGTGGTGAGACAAAGGATTAGAAAAGGTTGTATTAATAATTTCATATGATTATTCAGCCAAGTCAGTCCACAGTGATTGAACTGCTATTTTTGGGCAGAAATACTTTAAAAAAAATATATAAAAAAAATGCTGTGGCTTAATCCCTCCCTGGGACATGGCAGAGGGATGGGTTTTAAAGGGCAACTTGTGGCCTGCTAAGCCCATTCAGGAGGGCAATGCATGCTTAGAGGCAGTGTGTCTCTGAACAAGAGCTTTGTCTGCAGGAAGGCTTGGGTCCTTTTCCATCACGTGAACTACCTTTGTTGTAAAAAGTTACTGGATCGAATCAGGGCTGGCTGTATTCCTCAGGAGTGAATTACACATTTCAGCCCAACCCAGTGCCAATGAATCTTTTGAATCTGAATTGCCAAGAGGTAGTATAATGGCAAAACTGACACATACTTGATAGCTGTAACCTTATTTACATTGACTCTGACAGAACTCATCACATTATAATGCAGTATTAATAACATGTTAATTGAACTAATAAATGCCATCAACCATTAAAACTATTGGTTGCTGCTGCAGTCCACTAATGCAATATTTACTCAAAGCTAAAGGAAGAAATGGTTTTTCTTAAAATATTGGTAAAGAAGCTGAAAGAATAAAATTAAGTTGACCTTTTGATAGATGTCTGTTTATTGATTTAAATTCACCATTTTGTGAACAATGTCGAAGAGGTAGAATAGAAGCATGTATAATAACAAGAGCTAAACAATTTTTATTTCTTTGTGTGTCATTATGGAAAGATTGAAGCAAGCTTCACCTAAGTGTAGTGATGCAAAAAAAATAATAGTACCCAGTCTGGATGTGAAAAAGCAGAGGAAAACAAGAGCTTCATATTAAAGTGCCTGCTAGGTAGCTGACATGACGCATCTAGTCAGACGTAAATAATGACAGACGGAAACTATCATGAGGTCTGTGAAGCATCAACATGCTGCCATCATTTTCTTTCTAACCTTGCCTTGCTAGCAGCTCTCAGACTTACAGGCTGAGAGATCATTTAAAAAGCAAATCCTAATGATGCTGCCCACTGTAACAACAGCCAGTCAGATTGGCATCAATTTAGCTCAGTTTGGGAACTCAGGCTAGCAGCCATTGCTGGCTCCTGACACCCCAAACGGGCGCTGCCCTCCCTCCCCGGCTCCCCACAGCTCCCTCTGCACCTCTGCAAAAATGATCCACCTGTATGGGCAAGGGGGAGAGCAGCCACTGCTCCTTCACCTGCCTCTCAGCAGATAAGCCCTTCAATTATTTCCTTTATTGGATTGGTTTATTTGGGTGCAGGATGCCTGGAATATGTTTTACATTATGCATTTCATTTGTGGTGTACATGTGCATAGGAAAAGAGAGGGAGTGATGTGCTGGTGGAGTAACCCTGTAGCTTCAGCCAAGCAGTGTTATGGTTCAGATAAACACATCTGTACACGGCTGCCATAATCAACGTGGAATGGCAGAGCAATTTTGCAGATGCAACTCAGGAAAAAAAAAAAAGCAAAACAAAAAACCTCACAAGTTATCTGTCTTGTCCAGCTCAGTAGACTCTATTCATCAAAACAACCTAGAATAAAACAGTTGCACATTTTATTTAAGCCTGTGACTTCATTTCAAACCACTGGGAAACAAAGCTGATGTGCAATAATGTAATGGCATTATCACTTTGCAAATCAGCATGTGGCTTTGCTTGGGTGCTAGCAGGGCACGAGGGCTCAGAGAGAGACAGATGACAACATGAAAAAACAAGTAGATCAGACTGCTTGTTTTTGATTGTAAACATTTTCATATACGACAAAGAATTTCATCCTGTTTGGTAAGCCTGACCTCAGGCTGTATAACTGTATTTCCATTGTTTGTATGCAAACTAGAACACAGCAAAAAAAAAAAAAAAAACCCACCAAAAAACCCCCCAAAAAACCCCAAAACCCAACCCTTCTCAACCCTCCCCATCAGAAGGCTATTTACGCTTCACAGATCTTTCCAGTACTTTAGGCACAATGAAGCAGCTACCTCAGGTAAAGAAGATGCTGTTTTTCCGAGGAGGCGTTTTAAAGGATTTCCCCACACACGCTTCTGAATGTTCTAAATACTAATGCAGAATTCGTGACTCTCAAAGTAAATAGATGGCACTTAATTATGCTGGTGATGTCAGGTACTGTATAGGTTGATTTCCCAAGGCGTAAGTGAAAAATGTACTATTTGGTCTTAAATTTAGACTTAATAAATAGCTAATTTAGGATCTTGTTCTATATGCAAGGATATAATCACAAGGCATTCATTTTTAAAAGGTTTCATTTATTCTTGTGAGCTTAATTATTGCAAGGAAACTGTGAGCAATTTGTTTTTTTACCAGTGTCTGATTTCTGAGAATGGTTATTAAATATTAAATGGATGCATAATTCAGGCAATTAAGAAAGTAATCACACAAAGTAATGTAATGGAAGTTAATTATTACTGCATAAGCAAATAGTTCATTAATGCTAGTAGTTGCTATGGCTGCATTCTTAATACATGCAGAACTGAAGCATGAATCCTCTGTGTATTCAGAGGTACCAGAAGTATGGTACTGCAGAAAGAGTGCTCCTAATGAAAGGCACAGGCAAATAAGGTCATATTGACCCCTCACTTGTCTGAATGCTGTAGGATCATCATTACTTAAGAGAGTTTTATCAAAACCATGGCTGCTTTAGATGCTTCTAATCTCTTCTGTTTGTAATACAGACCGTGGCTTAAATCAAGGAAGAACTTGGGGAATTCAGCTGGTTTAAAATAAATAAATAAATTGCCAATCCTGTTTCCTCTGTTAAAAATCCTACCCAGTGGTGCTCCTCTTGTTAAAAGGCTATAAAATCATTATATGTAACTTAAAAGGATTGTACAATTTTTCAGTACAAAAGCATAATAGCTGACAACCACCCTCTGTTAGATTTTGTTCTTCAACGACGAGAGCAAAATCTGACATTTCTTTGCTAACATTATTTCCCTAAAGCATAGCATTTCATAAAGACTATTTTAAGCCAAGAGACACTTGCGCAGCTATATTCCACCTACTAATGTGATGCAGGAATATTAACTTTAGTGCTCTATGGTTCAGTCAGGGATGGGAGGATCTGGAAGTGAGGGATGAATGGTGCAAAATAGTAACGAGGTTCTCATTGCAACCTTGAAAGGTGTGAAGGCAGGACAGTTGGTTCCTTCATTTTGTGGCTTTGGAGACGAACAGAATGTCACTTGTCCATTTTAGGTTATATGTTATTATTTTAAAAGGGGAAGAAAAGAACAAGACAGCAATTACCATGCTGGACAACCCCTGCCGGTCATCGCATGCCTGCTTCTGCTAACTGCTGGTTCTTACTTGCTCCTTGCTCAAAGTACAACCATATTAGGTAAAAGGAGGTGGATTTTGTCACTAGCTGTGCACTGGGGCTAAGCAAAAAGTGGGATTGGATTAGTTGGCATAAAGACTGCCCTCAACTGCCTGGGATGTCCGTAGCCCCAAAGGACCATTTGACAACTGAGGACACTGAGGTTCACAATTTTTAGTCATCTACTCTGCCCATTTCAGTGTATCCCACAAAAGGCCCGTAAGCAAAGGAGGATGTAGGAGCTAGCTTTGCTAGCTCAGTGCTTACTGAATTTTCTGGAGAAATCTTCAAATGGTTACTTTATGTTCCCAACATATCTAGGACTTGAGCAGGCTGGGGAACCTAAGGAGGGGGAGGGAAAGCAGTGTGGTGGTGGCTCAGCATTGCACTCTTGGGTCTTCCCAAGGAGGACCAATCAGCTAGAATACTGATATGTTGAATCTGGAAATAAAACTCTTGTAAACACCTGTGACTGTCTATGGGAGAAAAAAGAGGTTATACATTTGGATTGAAAATGTGCTCATGCGCACACATGCACGCATACACAGAATGATATTTCTGAATTTATTTTTAGGACCACTCATTCCATGAGCATTCATTATTTTTAAAATTTTAATGCTGTTTCAGAATGAAAACAAATGTCAAAGTATAGGAAATTCCTGTGGGACAGAAATTGTGTTTTTTACCACCAGCTCTAATAACCACCAATGCAACAGCATGAGCAGTCAGTCAAACAGGAACTGAGCCAGCACAACCCCAGGAAAGTTCCTTTCATCCCTTCTTTATTTGAGAAGCAAACCCTTAGTCTTTTTGCAAGCCCTATTAAATGTACAGCTTTTGTAGAACGTCTGGGAAGGCATGGGATTCGGCTGCTTGGGGCTGAGTGTGAGGGAACAAGTACCAGACTCTCCCAGGCCCCACAAACAACACCTTGCAAACGGCCATCTGAAGCTTTCCATGTCGAGTGCCTCTCTTGGCAGTGGCAGTGTCACACAGGAGGGTGGCGAACCCCTCGGCTCAGCTGGCTGCAGACCTTCTGTGGTGCAGATGGCTCCTCTAAACTCTGTCTTGGTGTCACCCACACAGATTTCGGAGCCCTCCTGTCATATAGTCTTGACAAAATGCCTTGCTCAGTGCATAAGCTGCTGGTTTCAGCATAACCAGGCTGCTTTCGAGGTGCAGCCCTGTGCAGAGGGCAATACAACCATCCAGAGGAAAAGGAGATAGCAAAGGTGGCTTCTTGTGGATAACTGACCAAATTGTCATCCAAAAGGATGCCTAGTTCAATTTAGGCAGTAAAAAGGCAAACTTGATTAATAAATAACATATAATAAATATGTTCCTTCCTGCACCTGATGCAGTGTAATTGAATTCTATTTCTTGAACAGGACAGAACATGGGCAGAAGTGTCACAAGGTTATAAAAAAAGGCAATTCCACCTCATGCAGTTCCTCATAGGCCAATGAGTAGCGGGGGATCTTTGGTATCTTACCCTAGAAACTTCTACCCAGAAGAAATGATCATTGCCTGTCATGCTGCCTCTTCCATCCCTGCTAGGAGGTGAAAGCAAGGAGTGAGTGCTTAACGATCAGGGTGATGGTGAGACTGGCCAGGACTGATACGACTTGTGGGAACAGCTGAATATCTGTTACACAGAAAACTATTAACCGGCACAACCTGTTGGGCTAGAAATGTCCTTCGCAGGTCTGCAGCCAGGACTTGCCACCTACCTGTCCCTGCTGCCCCCGCCAGCCGGGGCTGGGATGGGTGAGAAAGGCATCGGCACCCACAGCTTTCCAACGGGTGCCTGCTGATGCCTGCTGGCTAGTTCTGCCCGTCAGCACCAGGACTGTATCTGGGCACCGTGTTCGTTTTGCCTTTTTGGTGGGATTCTTAATCTGGTGCATACACCTCTGGGTGACTGCATTTGAAGTTTTGATAACTGTATTGACAGCAGTTTTAGTTGCCATATGGACTGCTTATCCATATTTTTGGCAAATGAATGTGTGATAAGTGCACTTGGAGGTTTTCCTTTGAATGAAAGCTTGCTTATTGTATATGGAGGGATATGCACAAGTCATTCCTAATAATGATTTTATTTTTTACTTCAACGACAGCACAACGTAAGTAAAGATTTCTAGAAATGAGCATGCAAATGGCAAAGGTCTGACTAAAACTATCATCCTCTGAAATACCTTTTAAATAATTAGTTCTGAATACAAAATTTACCAACATAATCTTCCTAACGCTATGCTCTGTATACTGTATTTTTGCTAATCAAATAGTTATAATTTATTTCAGACACAAATTTTCAGTCTCATTTTTTGTCATGTATTACAGAACTATCCCTTAAAGCTTTCATTTAACAGCAATATTGACACAAACTTTTTTTTCTTTTATTAAAACAACTGATGTTTTTGTGAATCAAGCAAAAGTAAAGTCAAATGTTGATTTTTATTTTAAACCATGGTGTTGTGGTTTAATACGGATAACTGGTGAAGTTTTGTTTCCACTTAACATGGCAAAATGACCTGCGTGAGGACAGGCCGGTAGGCCAGGGCGCCTACCTGGGTTTATAATTCTACCTCTCTAGTTGGGGATATGTTCTAATAAAGTATTTGCAATGGTGAAGTATTTTTCTTTAACTACAGAAATAAAAAATTCAAAGAAAAAAAAAATCTAATGTTGAAATTGTACCTGTCTCTTAACCTTGCCTATAAGTTTATCAATCTCTAGATTCAAACCAAGCAGGACAAATCTAAATGCTTTGGCAGTTGTCCACTGTGTGTGGACAACTCCCAGTTGACTTCCTATCCATACAGAAAATGAGCGTCCCTTATTCAGCTCCCAGCCATGGCTTCACGTGGCAAGAAAGCCTTACACCCTTGCAATGTTTCGGAGGCAGAATCTTCACTGGAAATAGTTTAGGCATTTTTTATTAACTAGCTCTAACAAGTTCCCTTGGGGTGTCTTATTTTGAGTGATTCCTCTTTATTTCCCCAATAGTCCTGTTGATTTAACTCAATATAGTCATACAATAAACATTTCAATAACCAGGTCAACATGCAGTATTCATAAATTCTTGTAGAGTAGCTCTACATCCATCATGCAGTATAGTAAAGGTTGAACACCACAGTCTTATCCTATTTTTCATTTTCCTTAAAYATATGCATATACTTTTTCAAATCATACCACACCGTTATTCATAGATTCTGGGAGGCTGTCATGAAATGCAACAAAAAAAGTGTGCRTATAATTGTATGGACTCTAACAGAGATAACAAGGAAAAGTTGAAGTTTCAAGTACTTATTCAAGTTTTGGGTAAGGAAAATTATTTCCTCTTGTCTTTGGTCTTTGTTGGCACACAAGCATCGAAGTAACAAATGCCCAGTTGTAGTCTGTCTGTATACATATAGTGATGTTTTCTGACACTGGTTGTTCTTACAGTGTCTGTTCATATTACACTTGTTCTCATCTTGTTAGGATTTCCTATAGGTATTCAGAATATCTRAAGAGCCAACTTCTAAGTCTTAACAGAGAATGTAATGAACTTCAGATGGGTCTGGGATGAAAAGTTTGCACAAAATTTGAAAAAAGTACATACTTGAGATGGTTCTGAATCATTTGCTTATTATGTATGGGGGTTTTGTTTTTTAAAATAGTCATTTGTCATCAAAGTATAGTTCCATGCTCCTTTGTGTTTTTCTTGACTCTCTGCTTGTTTTGTTGTTTTATTGGATGTAATGATTGTCAGAAACCGTTTTTGTTTGCTTTTCTCAGTTGCTGCTTTACTTTTCACTAAGTTTTGCTTGAACATCTTAAACAGGTCAGTCACCTGCTTCCCTTCTTGTATGTATTATCCCTGCTCCCTTGGTCCAGAGAATTGTCCCACTCTTGAGAAAAAGCAAAGGCATCCTGGGAGGAGGTGGGCCTTGGTCAGGGACTGTACAAGCTGATCTTATGGCTCGTAGGTTATGCAGGTCCTGGCCACTTAGTCAACTCCCAGTTTACTGAATGTCTCTTATAGCCAAAGACCCATCATCCACATACAGGGACTAGCTTGCGTGCCGGTGCTGTCAAAGGACACCATGTGAGAGGAAGACAGAGGTGGTATGGCGTAGCGGTGCTTTGGGAGATGAGGAGGAGTGGAAGAATGAGTGTTATCCCTCACCAGACCTGCCACAGACAAGGCAAAAACAAGGCAACTTCTGCTCCTCCTCCTTCACCCCCTTCTTCTGCTCTTGTTGGCAGCTGCTGCTGCGCCACAACCTTCCCTTTGAACCGGGTGCTGCAGGAGCCTTAACACCACATGGCCTCATTGATGGCATGGATTGTCTCTGCCTTAATGTAATGTTTCATCTAGTCAATAGAATTACAATTGGGAGTTTAAAGGAACAGAAAAATGAAACTGTACAAAAGCACAAACAGAAGGTGTTAAACAGCGAAAAATGCCAGACAAGTGAAGTTGATTGCAAGTGGGGTACTTGTAGGTTGCTTGTGGGGTTGTAGTGGTGTGTTTGCATTTATATAGTGGGAAGAAATTCATGGCTATAGAAATTTGGATGAAGTTAATCTCATGTCTGAATTAGCTTTGTAAGCATTACTTTAAGCTCATACTTCAAAATTGGTTAATGGGATGATAGGAGTAGATCTATGCTGGATAATTATAATCTCACTTCCTAGTATCTCTATTCCAAATACAACCTGAAATGCCTTGATAGTATCCTGTGGATAGACAAAGAATGATCAAAATAATTCAGATGATGTTTTTATTTTTATTTATTGTGTACTGCCAGAACTATACTGTGTTCTGTATAATAACTACAGAAAATGAAGGCAGCTCCAACATGGAAAAGCTTAGTCTGAAAAATAGAAATGGAGAAGATAGGGTACCAGTTGAAAACTAGAGGATAGCCTATTTAATTTTTTTAAAAAATAACAATTTTTCATTCTTGGTTTCTCCCATGAAAGACTCGCAGCAGGAGGCAAGTGCTTTGCTATGCCTTGGGAACTGCTGTGCTTCTCAGGGCAACTTGGCTCCTTGTGGGACCAGATATCTGCAAAGTTGCCTTGATCCGTGATACTCAGCAGCAACAGTTAATTTCAGGTGGAGAGACAAAAAGATGATGCTGACATTCAAAAGGGAAAAAACCTCCACCCTACTATTACCTGATTGCACACCCCTTCAGTGAAGTGACTTTGGCATTCTGATGTGAGCCTTGGCAGAGTACGATTTGCTTGAACCCACGTAGACCCATGTGATTCCTAACTGGTAACTTAAAGCTGTCCTACCATGGGAATACTCTAATGTTATGGGTAGTTCAGTGTCATGCTAATACATAATGTTTAAGCACAGCTTGCCTGTACTAATCTTAAAGCTGGAACATCTTGAAAATCACTTCAGGACTTGTACCTCCACATGCAAGTCAGTTAACAGCTCTTGGAGTTCAAGAGGTGGTTTATTTGTTGTGTAGAGATAGAACTGTAACTTTTCATAGAGATTGTTTGCTAGATCCAGAACTCATTAACGAACTCTTAATAGTTTATCTTGGTGTTTGCCCCTGAACTGAGACGCTGATGGGTTGCCAAGACTTGTTTAGCAAAATGCTCCCAGGGGAAGTCTCGGGAGTATGAGATCTGCACACACTGACTCCCTCTCTTTGTTTCAGTAAAAATATAAAAGCTATTTCAAGGCATCTAATGTTAGAATCTGTTACTAAAATAAAATACACAGTACAGGATTTTTTCCACTCTGCAGCTCCAACCCTCCTTTCTGCAATCACTTCCTTTCCCAGAACAGTTCAGCTTTATAGCTATGGCACCTAGCAGCCATGAAATTATACTCTAGGATTATTTCATACAAAGGAAAAACTTAGCTGATCATCAGTATTTTTATTAATATAAATAAGTAGTTGCTGTAAACCCAAGTTTTTTGTCATTCCTTCTAAATGAAAAACCTGAAATTGAGTTACAGCTTCCTATTTTAAGTAGGAAACGAAATGTTTGGCAACTGCTTTAAAAAGGCCTTTTACATAAACCTGAAAAACTTAATTTTTTTTTTTTTTTTTTGGTGGGGAGACAGGAATTCTTCGGTTTAGGTACTATGCCATCACTCTGGCTAAGTTTTGAGCCTGCTAAAATACACTAAGAACATATATTGCCAGTTAAGGTGACCTCTAAAATTTAGATAAGGTTTGGAGAAGTATTAAATATTTATACTTTAATTTTCTAAAACTTTTTCTTTCCTTTTAGTCAGGCTATATTCTTTTAGCCAGTCTTGTTAGTGTACTACATAGCACCACACACTTTGTTGGCACTTGCCAATTATAACACATGGATAATAAAAATATATTAGTAGTTTTTATTTAGAAGTTCTGTTTACAGTTTATGTATTACATGTAATTAAGTTGGTATTACTGCAACTCATACAATATCACGGAATACTTCCTTTGTCAGTGTAATACAATAGAACTTTATTACTCGAATTAGGAAGGCAAATCAAGGGGAGACAGGAGTGCTTCGGTTTTTACTATGCATCTTTTAAGCCATACTGGAGCAAATGATGTTTCCAATTATTGATAGTCTTGTGAATGGGATATGTTTATCCCTGATTATTAATGTTCAAAAACTGAGCTGATAAGGTCATCCAGAATTCATGTACTGTGATTTCTCCAGTACAAGGAGTCAAAGGAAAGAGAGTAAAGTTATTGAGCAAAAAAAACTTGGCAAAAAATAATTTTGTTTTGTTCAACTAATTAACATTTCAGTTTCAAGGAGTCAAACTTGCACATACTGGAGCTAAATTTTCTTCCTGGCTTCAGCTTGCTGAAACCAGATCATAAATGAGATCATTCACTTGGTATATCAACATAGGCATTCTAGTTTACTTAAAATATGATGTGTGAAAATGACTGGTTGGTATATGGAGCTATGGTTATTTCATGTATTTATGTCCAGTCCCAGGCCTTCAAAAATGCTGCTACTTTCTCCTTGAAAGAGCATCCTGCCTGACTTATAATTATTGCTTGTATTTCAATAGTCTCACTGAACAGAGGAAAAGAGTGAAAGAATGTTTTTCCTCTCTGGACAGTAAGTCTCAAGTCAAGTAGGACACACAGAACTTTTTTAGTCTTTAACATTTTTTAGAGAGTACAGTCACTAAAATATGCAGGAGTGAATGAATTCAAATGTTCTGGATCACCCTTAACGCTATCGGTTAAAGATAAGATATAAAGGACAGCTAAAAACATGGAGGAAGTGGCAGAAAAGCAAGGCTTAAAAACATCTTGATATGAGCAGGCAGAAGATCTTGGATAAATCTTGCAGATGAGAGACACAGATGTCAGTTAAGAGTCTGACCAGCTAATGACGTTGGTGAGAGGAGGAAATTAAGGGCAAGATTAAGAGCGGTGGTGGATCAAGATGGTCTACAAAGCCATGAACAAGCAAAGGTAGTCCCTGCAATGTGCTGTGTCCCAGGAGAGTTACCCTTCAGCAGTACTGCCTGGTCTCTTCTGAGCGGGTGTGAGGGAGTGGAATTTAAATTTTTGCCTCAAAAGCAAACACAGGTCATGGCTGAAATCCTGGTGATGTTCTTGCCCATCTTGACCCTAATCCTGAGTTCAGTGAAAGCAAAGGAAGATGATTCCTATTGACTTCATAGCACTTTGGGTCAGACCCGCTGCAAGGTACTTGGTAAGACCCAAGTGCCATTGCTATGGTCTTTCCTACAGCCAGCTCCAGTAAACCAAATTAACTGGAAAACTCCATAACGCGTGTGAAATTAGTCGTATGTTGCCATTGCTACTTAGGGATAATTGCTAATCCCTGCAAAGACAATAAGTGTGAAAGGCTCTGCAGATGCTGTCTGGGACATTCCTGAGCAGGAGCGAGAGCTTGGCGCCATTTTTATAGTTATGCCTGTTAAGATTTAATAGATGGAAAGTTTCATTAGTGAACTGTGTTGCAATTAACTTGAAGGAGGTTCCAGCCTACTGTATGCAGTCCTTCCTCAGAGAAAGTTGTTTACATTTCCTTTTGGTAATAATTTATTGGCTTTTCAGCACTTGAATGTTAATGAATAGCAAGGGCCATGATTTAACAAAAAACCCACCAACAACACATAACATGATTTTCTCATTACTCTAACAGAGGATTGGGTTAGTTGTATAACTTTTTATTCCTCAGTGAACRTACCGGTTGCTGAAAGTCAAGAATGAGTTGACCCAAGGGCAAGGGATAACACAGAAGTGCAAATTTAAGGGAATAGTTTTCTCCTTGGTAACATCTGTAATAAGGATTAATGGGCTAGTGACCTGTTTTTTGTTTGTCTTTTTACCAGTCCACCCTGAGGCATGATCCAGCATGCTTCACACAATATTTTCATTGCAAAATAGATTAGGATTTAGGCCGCCTCAGTCTTGTGGGTGACCCGCCATGAGAGAAGAGGCACACAGTTCCTACTAACTTTAGAGCTGCTGCAGACTGATTTTAGTGCATTTATAGGGGAATTGCCCTGCGCTACTTCTTTTGAAAGAGGAATATGTGGTCGCATGAAGCTGATTGATGTTCATAATAACTGAAGATCATGTTCCCTGAACCTTCTGGGTCTACTTGAAAAGTGCTCTATCAAAGCAAGCAGCGGTTGGGACCAGCCCTGCCAAGCCCAGCTCCTGCCAGCTCCCAGTTCTGCTGCAGCAGACAGCCCTTGCTGCCCTCATGAGCCACGAGCTAGTGTTGGTGAGATGTCTGGAGGATGCCTTCCCCCTCTGAGAGGCTCCCAGCATGCTTTTGCTGACACTCATAACCATGAAGTGAAGGCAAACTGCTCTGAAAAATTGTTCTCTTTGATTCAGAGTCAACTTCCTCAGATTTCTGTCAAAAACTTTGGGGGGAAAAAAAAATAATTAATAGACTCATTTGAACATCCTTTAGAAGTCAGGTTTGTGCTGGCACTAGTGAAGATGCTGATTTCTGTGCAGTGTAAATATTCATGCAATGCCAGCCAAATCAAGAAACAGAGATCATGTACTTGACCATGAAGTTGTGGTGACCTGAATGAATTACAGGTGATGGCAGTTCAGAGCACTGTAACTGGTGGTTGTTCTGGTTTTCACTATACAGACATTTCTTCTCTGAGCAAGACAGTGCAGAGCTGACAAAATGACGTTAACAGGACCTGGAAGGTCTTGGCATTTTTAGTTAATCGGGAAATCTGTGCATGATGACCAGTGTGTGATGTGTGATTTGTTCTTGGCCTGGCATCATAATTTCAAAATTAATGAACAGAAATAAGAAAGGCATTATACTGTTTTATGCTAAATTAACCTATCTGTAGAGTACTAAATATCCATCTCTGGAGAGGCATCATAAAACCTAAGTATTTTCACTGCAACGGTGGTATTATAAGTATTTCATGTTTTATTGCTAGGATGTAAAATTAGTAACCAAGATTTTTAAAAAACTAGAAGAAAATAGGAAAATGGGAACCATTCAAACAAATTTCATTGTTACTTAACTGAAATTTCAGTTATTGTTCCATTTAGTGCTAATCAAAGATCTTTTTTTTTTCTTTTAACATATTCTTGTGAGGGAGCAAAAGCAGATTCATCAAAGCTTAAATACTCTGTAGGAGCACAGTGGCCTGTCTGAACTCTCCTGGGGGCAAGGTTTGCAGGACTGTCGTGGTTTAACCCTAGCTGGCAACTAAACACCACGCAGCCGCTCGCACACCCCCTACCTCCGGTAGGATGGGGGAGAGAATCGGGAGGGCACACGAAGGAAAACCCATGGGTTGAGATAAAAACAGTTTAATAATGGAAATAAAACAAAGTAGAAYGGTGATAACAACAATGATAACAACAACAATAACAGAATTACACAAAGCTGGTGATGCACAATGCAACTGCTCACCACCTGTGTGTCCCGAATGAACCTGCGTGTCCCCAACCCCAGAGCACCCCCCCCCAGGTTTTATACTGAGCATGATGTATAGAATGGTATAGAATACCCCATGGGCCAGCTGGGTCAACCGCCCTGGCTATGCTCCCCCCAGCTCCCCCTGCACCTGACAGAGCATGGGAGGCTGAAAAGTCCTGGTGCAAGCACCACCCAGCAACAACCAAAGCATCAATGGGCCATCAATGTTACTTTCATTACCAAACCCGAAACACAGCACCCCCTCCAGCTACTGGGAAGAAAGGTAACTCTGTCCCAGCCGGAACCAGGACAAGGGCTGAGGGTAGAAAGCGTTGTCAGAGTGGACACAGTCAGACTTGCCAAATGGCCCATGTGTGCACACTCAGCTGGACCATGTGGGCTTAGGTCAGGGCTGTAATGTGAAAATTGCTGTTTCTGCCATTGCAATTCCAGCCAAGTGCCTTTTTCTGAATGAGCACCTCTGCCTGCAATGCTACTGGTGCTCCATTTTGTACTAAAGATTTAGGGGGACCAGAGAATGGAGGGGTATAACTACCTTTTAGTCCTACTCCAGGGACTGATTTATGAGAAATGGAAGGAGGAGAGTTGGGGATGGGTGCAAGTATCTCTCACGTATCAGGTTATTGCCCCATGAGACCCATCAATCTAGTGGGAGATTCTTTCTTTTCCCTTTTTCTTCTTTCATGGTGCTGTGAAGTACTCTGGAAGGTCTTAGTTTTTTTGGGAGAAGAACAGGAGAAAATCTGAAAGCTAAAAAAAAAATAATAAAAAATTCCTGCCCTGCTTCACATGTGATTGTAATTGTGAAGGCTAAGGGGGAAGTTTTGGACATGTACAGCTAATCCTTTACTTCTTATTTTGATGGATTTAGAGTGGAAAATAAAGGATGAAATATGACACAGAGGAAGTGGATGTTTATGTGAGAGACAGGGCAAGGTGTACCCTTTCAGAAAAAAAGGTGTGTTGGCTGCGTTGCTATGGCTTAACAATAAGGAAGATGTTAGCTTTTTCTTTAATTTTTTTGGATCTTCCTACTTCATTTAATAAATGTGATATTATTAGTTAATGCTAAAAAATTTAGAGTCAGAGTAAGTTGAAATCCAATGTGAGGAAAGCGGCAGTCTGTGGTCAGTGTGATTAGGATGAAGAGAGAGACCTTTTCCAGAGGGTTCTCAAACACACGTGATGGATCTGGAGCTACCCCGAGGCAAGAGTGAAGATGGTGCTCTCGCTGTTGTGGGTTTTCTCACCAAACGTGTTTGAGACTGTCTGAATCAATTCAGTTAGGGCTTCAGTGCTGTTGTGGCTGCGGTTCGATGGGATAAGCAGTGCACTAACCCACAGCATGGGATAACCTTCCAGCCTTCCCTGTCTCCCACCCCTCCACAAAATTATTTGTTGTATTTTGAGTACTGTAATTCTAGAAAGAATGTTTCCAAATGGCTTAAAAGGAATGTAATGCAACATTTGTTTGTCACTACAGCAGAGATGCCTCCAACTCACTGATTTAGTGATATAACTTGTGAATAAAAGCTTTAGGCAAGGCCACACACATGCAAACAGTGACTGGTGATTTGGATAATTAGTAGGAAAGGCAGAGCCCTGTCTCTTTACAAGAAAGGTAGCAATGATATGCAGTTAAAAATGAGCTGTAAAAGGTAAAATCACGTAGCTATGTGGAATGCAATAGACCCGGCTGAGTAAAGCAACGTAACAGCTACCAAAACAAAAAAAGAGAGGAGAATGAAAGGACAATGACCGATTTTTGAGTGTTGATTTCACTGAAAACATTTCTAAAGCTGGAATGGGAGATAATCTTTGGTGGCTTCTCTGGAAACAGGAGTATATCCATTGCACAACAGGTGTCCTGACCCTTGTAGGATCTGTGTTTGTGGKTTTTTTTTTTTTTTAGAACATAACAAGATGTTAAATGTGTCTGAATGGAGCACCTTGATAGTATGAAAAAATGGCAAAAATATCATAATTAACCAGAAAATTGTGAGGTGTGATTAACATTTTATCTTACAATTTTTTCCCTACCTCTTAGTTCTAGCTGACTTCTGAAGTGCTTGGCCCTGCCACCGGTGTTCTTTGCATTGGGAAGGTTTCAGATTGGGTCCAGCATTGTTTGTTTTGACAAATTTTGGCTATATTCCCTCTTTTGCCTATCTATTCCTCTTTTTTTTGCCTTCTGGAACTGAATTACTGACACTGTACCATTTCCTTGGCAATAATATGCTAGTTATATTCAGTGTCAGAGAAAACATGAGGATGGTTATCACGTATTTCTCACAAATCAGAATGACTTTGCAGTGTTTTGAGTACTGCATATTTATAGTACAGCTTTACATCTGTAAATCTGGAATGAGGTAGGCTATGATAAATGCTGGCACCATCTGATCTCCCTATTGCATGATACCATACAGAGGTCTTGACCACTGAGGTCATTAAAGATCCTCAAACATGCCTCAAATTTTTAACTCCACTGTTCTGGAAAAATAGATTTTAGATATTCCTGCAATAATTATATTTTGCCGAAGTAAGTTATACCTCATTTCTGTCTGTGGGTGTGCACTATTGACTGAATAGCATCAAATGCATATCGTTTGATGCTTTAAAGGTAGCTCTATTTCAATAGCTGGTGAATGATTCAAAAAATTAATATATAGCTCCTGTATTTCAAAATACAGTAGGTAATTATTAACAAATACAGACTAACCCTTATCTTTTTTTAGTATATAAGGCACACTTGTGTTCATAGTCATGTGAACTTGTGTTCATAGTTTTTGACCACTTTTATATACAGAACACTAGCATTATGCAATATGCTTTCTAGATTTGCCAGAGTTTCATGTCACTTTAAGTGCTAATTAGTCAAATGCCATTATACAGCAAGAATTTCTGTCCAATTTTTTTTAAATACTCTGAGTAGCCAACAAATGTTAACATGACACCTTCTTTTACAGAAAAGTAAAGCAGATGTAGTGAGGTGTTGCCTTCTCTTCCAGAGGGTTGTGTGGTCTTACTTCTTTCTTTGTATTTTGAGGCCTCTAGTGGAAACATGTACCTCATAGGAGGGGCACCACTCAGCTAGGTGTGAAGGAAGCCTTTTACTTCTAGACAGTGATGTGTAGCTATTAGCTTTTGAAGCTCTTATTTATCTGAGAGGTTGCTCTCTGAGCAGTAATAAACAGCTTGTATGGCTCAGAACTGAAGATGAAAGAGTCTTGAACAGTGTTAGGATGAAATCTGTGTGGTGACTGAGCTAATACTTCCTTAATGGCCACGCATTTGTTAAAAAAACCCAAAATAATCCCCCAAAACCATAAAACACATCCCTCCCCCAACACAWCTCTGGGATGAGTCTGTAGATAAGCAAAAATGTGCAACTATGTGTGAGAGTGGTTCTTTTTCCCTCTTACCCTGCTGATCAGGGTGAAGGTCAGAGATCAGTCAGGAGATATTTGTGTAAAGTTAATGGTTATATTGTGTAAATGAGCTTAATGAGCTTAGTGAGTGTTAAAATAAGCTTAAAAAGAGAGGAGGAGTAACAAGATATCTAACAAAATTATCTAGTTTGCTTCCAGTAATCTAGCAAATTTTAAAAGATGTTTGATGAGAACACTCCTGAGTGATCTTTTAGTTTGTAATAAAGACATAAAAATGGTAAGAATTATTTTTGAAACCTTGAGGCCTACTACCTTCTCCTAAATCAACCTCCCACAATTTATTATGAATTGCATATGTCTACAACATATAACGAAGTTATGGTCAAAAATTTTGAGACTACAGACTGGCCTACATCTGTGCTGGAGCAAATGTTCGGCTCTGTCAGAGTACAGAAGTTTTGGTCAAGAGAAGGAATGAGAATACATTATTGACGCATTTGATATGGGACTTCTTTTTGAGGGAAACACTTCCATGGAAGTGAGGATTGATGTGTGTCTATGACTTATATAATCTTATTTGGAAAAGAAAAGAGATTCTGATTAACTGAAAAACAAGGAACCCAAATGGTTCAGAAATTTGAGAAAGATTTGGCACAGGGTTGGTCAGAAATAGTTTGTGACTTCTAGTTTTGTCCTTCTCGGCTCTCTGGAACATTGATTGAATCTTGCAAGGCAGAATAAAATTGCAGACTGCAGCAAGACTGTTAAATAGTGTAGTTGGAACAAAATCAAAACGTGCTCACACATCTAAAATTCCTTTATTTTGAGTGAAAAACTTGCCCAGCAGTTTACATCTTGTGCAAGCTCCAAGCAAATACTGCATCTGTTTGATTGTAATGTTGCTGATGAAATGGTATTGTTCAGTGCTGCAAAGGGGTTGTGCTTTCAGAGATCACTTCCTGATTTTCAAGATGGCTGTTGAGGTCAGTGGCATAGTGCGTGATGAAAGACCTCTCTATAGGCCCTTTTTCTCTATTTGACACCAAGTATATCTGAGAGCATTGCATGGCACTTAAGATAAAGGGATCTTGTTCCATGACTCAAACATTTGGGCATCACTGCTGTGAAAATAGTTAACTAAGAAACTTGGCTTATGAGCCTGGAATAATTTGCTGAACTGGCAGGTTTTAGGTTTTTTTTAGAAATTAATCCCTTAAAACAAAACCAAGAACCTCCCTCTGTTTCAGATTCTTTCTGTTGATTATTTTTAACTAATGAACAAATAATATTTTAGGTGAGAGCTGACATGAGAGTGAATCTAAATTTGCAGCCAGAAAGCCCTGTGGTATTTTTCCATATTTCTGTGGCTGCATCTAGCCACTTTTCTCTCAAAGAACACAGCTGTGATCTGTGTCAAGGAATAAGTAATGCTCTGAGATTGCAGTGATTAGTTGATTTGCATCTTCAGTTGAAAGGAAATTCTAGCTAATCAATGGACTCCACTACACTTGTTTCGATTTAAATAAGCAAGTCTAAAAGCCTTCTCTGCACCTCTGTTTGTTTAAGTTGGCTTTGTCTCTTTGATCTCATGTTAACATACCTTAATGACAGGTAATGATTGATAATGGTGTATTGTAAAGTTCAGGTAATAAATAGTGTTTTACTCATAATAATGCTGAATAATGTACTTTTTATGACCCAGTTTGATGGAAAATTTCCTTGTCAACTCTGCCTAATTGTCCAAACAAAACCACCCATTACTTAAAGAAATACATGTCTAAACTAGACACATTAATTAGGGTCATGACTGAACTACACAAAGAAATACAGTAACACTTCAGTTATCTTTAAGTATGATCTTTGGATAGCAGTCCTAATGTTAAACTGAAGTTTAATGGGAGGCTATTGTTTACACTATCCTTTTGTAGCTCACAGACATATGTTGGAATCCATCCATAGTGGCTGGGTGATGGGAAAAGTGGCATCTCCCCGAAGGTCTTTAAAGGTCATAAGCAATATTCATCTGAACACCAGAAATCACAAAATCAAGTAAGCCTGGATGAAAAAAGGAGGAAAAGAGGTTTCTGGGTTTTTATCCAGTCAGAAACTGAAGTCATTAAATATCACATTCCATCAAGTTAAAATGGTTAAAAAGGAGCTTAGTTTTTAACCTGTCAACATCCCGGAATACCGTACATCTGAGTGCTGTGCCAAGCCCTCCATGAGTGCTGGCACTCTCATGGTATCTCATCTGCACTGAAGTTTCAGGGATTTTTACTGATAATGTAGCGAGGGTCTGGAAGTACCAGTATAGACTTTAAAATAAAAGTCCAAACTTTAGAAAACTTTACATATAGTGAATCACTCAAAATTACAAAGAACAATAAAAACCTAATTCTATGACAACATGAGCTTCCAAGGGTAGACTGTCCTGTAGGACCAAGTAATTTTCTAATGAAAGGCTTCCTTGACGCTGAGTTTGGGTTCCTTTAAACAATGCTCACTTTTGTAAGTGTCATGCCAGTGTGAGATACTGCTGATGTAAGAGAATTTGTATTCTCTTCCACTGCCCCCACGCAGCAGAGCATTTCTTGGGTCTTGGAAACACAGCAGCTTCGGTACAAGACTGAGTGTGTCAGCATGCTTGGAATGAAATGAAAAAGCACCTACCTGTCCCTTTCCTACCTCTGTGGTTTCCATTCAGTATTAAAAGTGTATAAGATGTTATGCCAAAAGGGATTTGTCCTTTTTATCTAGGAAGAGGAATGCTTTTGCTATTTGCATTTCTGAATTGCTTAGCTGCCCAAGCATGCTTTATGTGTGCTGCTTGAAATGTGTCATTGGATCACGTGGCTGCTGTTCTCCGGCTGATGTTGGACTTTCTCCAACAAATATGGATTATGTTAAAGTAGGTTCTGAATTGACGAGGATATGTTAATAACTCCCAGATGGGCATCTTTGTGCAGGGAAATACAAGCAGTCTATGGCAGGAGCTAGTGTTTGGCAGGTCCATCATTCCGTCATTAAAGGCCACATTATTACTTACAACTCTGCTTGCATGACAATTGCTTGCACAAACTCCGTCTCCCAATAACAAATACACACAATTTGCTTTTAGATATATTTTCCTCCTGTAAGGAATTTTTTATATGACAGCCGGTATTTCCTTCAGTTAAAAATATGGATCTTTATAATTAATAGCATGAAATAAACACTTAGGTTCCACAAATGCACACCTAAGGTCACTTCTTCAGATGTGTGATACAAATACAAGCACAGAATACTTACACCTTCACAGTGCAGCCTGTATTATTCGATGTTGTGTTTATCTAAATTTTGTTTATGGTTACAATTGGGTGTGCTATTTTTTTTTTTAAAAAGTTTATTTCATGTTCTAAAGGGGTTTGTAGTCTTCCTATGAGCTGTTAAAAATAATGCTGCTTTCCACCTACTTGCATGGATGGAAGAAGTTGTTATAACTAGATAAACAAATACATAAGCAATATGTGCAAGTGTGAATTATATCATAAATGTATTTGCTATGCATCTTGACCACTGCACTTGCCCTTCATCTATTAACCCATTTCACCAAAACATTCCAAAGCTCTGTCCATTCAGCAAGCATTTACAAAATGTGACTAGCTGGAAGATGTTCTTTCCTTCCTTCCCCGTCCAACTTCTTTCCCCAACCCCACTCCTGCTAAAAGTATCCAGCCATGAACTTGAAAAAAAAATGCAAAAGCCATGCCAGGTTTTTTTGGGGTATAAACAAACAAAAAAATTGTTTACAGATTACATCTTTCACTGCTAGCTAGAAGTGGAGCACAGATTTTGGATTCTGGGAATGGGAAACTTTGAGATTCCCAGTTCTATTTCTTAGCTTTAGTCTTACAGCCATGCCTTCAGGAGTTGAATCCTACAAAGCAGGACCTCTGGTAACAGTCTGGGGAGTAGTTACCAGATAAGATAGTATAAATAATACAGGCAAGAAATATTTTTTAAAAAAACCCTTATAAAATAATAATAATTTTTTTTTTTTTTTTTGCAAAAAGACTTTGACTAAATCATGAGTATTTTTATCCATTGTCTAGATTACTCTACCCCAAAGTAGAGTATGATCTCTATACCCCATTTTAATGTATTCTCACAAACACATATCTGTATTTTCTCATATACCTATACTCAAACCTGGATTTTGACTGACATATCAATAATAATGATTACTTTATTGTTCTTCATAATAAAAAGGGCAAAATATACATTTTGAAATAACATCATTGAGTCAGCTGATGGGAATTTACATTTTGCCACACATTCTGGGAAATACTGCTGTGTCGGGGCAGTATTTTCTGGTGATAACCCAAAATGTCAATACCATCAAGTGTTTGGATCTGACCCAAGTGACAAAGATATCATGAGGCGTCCATGTATTTTTGTACTTCTCTAGTCTCTTTCTGCATGTTATGATATTATTACTCTCAAACTGGCACTTAATTTTCTTGGCTCTTAAAATGCGTGTTGTAAGAGTAGTTGAATGTAATATGTGGTATTTTAATATTGTGACTCTTAATGCTACATAAAACCTTTGTTTCCTACAGGTTTATTGAGCTGGTGTATTAGATTTCCTGCTGCATGAGCAAGAAGATTATGGTGGCTTACGTCTAAGTATACTTTTGGGAGGCATTTTGTATTTTCTCTATAAATAGTCTTTCTAAAACACAATTGTGAAACTATTAATGTTTATATCGCATTATACATCTCTCCAAGTTTACTGTGCTGAGTATACAGTGTGGTAGCAAAAGGAAATCTTTTTGCCTAAGAAACGTGTTCGGAATTGTTATTGTTAAAAGGCTACTAAAAAGCAAGTTTTTTTAATATTTATCTTCTTATCTGTAGGGCATTTTTGGCTTATTACACTGAGTCATCCATGTTTTCAGCAGTAGTAAAATTACATCTCTTTTGGAGTTAAGCACTTCAATAAAGCTTGCAGATACGAAGCTTTCAGCAGAAATGTGGATATTCTGGCTATTCCTCTTGTGTCGGAAAAATGTGAGATCAGTCAATTGCAATTACAAGTTCTTCAGAGGTAAAATTTAGACTCGGGGATGAGCACGCACGCATAGCAAAACTTGTATTTTATACTGGATAAACGTTTTTGCCTTAAGCAAAAGAATGCATTTATTATGGACTTTAAAGATACAAACCCTGGAAAGATCCTTCGTCCTAAAACAAATGGAAAATGTATGTGGGGGGAGGGATGTAGAGGTAGTTCGTACCTGTATTATGTTACTGACTTGCATTCTGTTTTGAAAATAATTTAACGAGCAATTTCTTCACCATTTGTAAGAAAATGCCACAGGCCTAACTCCACGAGGTCCCCTGGAGCCATTTATTCATCTGTACAGGAACAGCCAGTTTCATTATTTTTGAAAATGTAACATGAGTGAAACAAATGGCTAGTGTCGCCCCACCCACCGAAATGAAAGACGGTCATCTCCAAGCAGCGACCATCAGGTGGACCCGCTCGAGCTCCGAGTCCTCCTTGGGTTCAGATGTAGCATTACGTATGGGTAATCTGCAATTTGCTGGGGGCTTCGTTAGCTCGCTCTGCCTGTGGGGCAGGACCGGAGCCAGGCTGGGAGCAGCTGCCTGCCGGGCTGCCCGGGGATGCGGGGATCAGCAGCGCCCTGCCATCACCCACCTCGGGCTGGTGCCGAAGCCCCTGGTGACGTGGAGGGGGTATTAGGTCAGATGAGTTACATTAAGTGGCAAGTGATAAATTCAAGATGACAATTCAAAACAGCAGTGTTTCTTTTGGTAATTAATTCCAGTGGTGCCTGAGGCAGTGCTTAGCTGCTACAACCAGTGTGGCCAATGCTGAGCAGCTAATGAGAAAACATTACAGCAAGGATTAGGGGCTGGTACATTCTGGCAGGATGAGGTCACTATGATTAGAAAATATTAATGCAGGCTTAACATGATAAACTGACTGTGACAAAGAAACTTTATTTTATCCATCACTGAATAAAATGCAAAAATCCTTTTTTTTTTTTTTTTTTAGACTTATGCCAGTTGCCTACTAGTGATATTGTGTTAGCAATTGTCATTCTTATCAGTAAACAGATACTTTTATTTCACATGTTGGACCTGTGTGAAATGTAAAAATCTGTTTTTTTTCAATCCCCCCCTCCCCGCCCCCCAACAGCTTTTACACTCCGCCTATAGTCAAGTGGCACCAAGTGTTGCTTTGGTGCTGTCATATGCAAACCATGTCAAGGCTAGTTAGCTGTTGCAGCCGGACACAAATTCTTTCTTCTCTTTCATTTGTTTTAATTACTTTTGTCGGGTAACAACAAACACTCAGCTTAGAGGAAGGAGCTTTAGGGTTGTTGCCTATAAGCAGAAAGAATGATGAGAAAAATCACACTTCTACACTCCAGCACCCTACTGCCTTCGGTCAGCAGCAACGATGGGATTGCATGATATTGTCTAGCAAAAGGCAAGCACATCCTAAAACCTTTGACTATGTTAAACATAGGGAAAAGCGGTGCAAGAACACAGCTTTATAGTCACAACCCTGCCCTGTTGCTGCAGCATGGGTTTGGAAGGGTTACTTGTGAAGAAAAATCCGTACCCAATGGCACTCTCAAAAAATGTTTCTGTGAGCTTTTCCCAGGCTGTTATGTTATCCCCCATAGCTGCAGAATTTGTGTTATTCATAAACTACAGGTGCTGTGTACTATCCTAACGGAAACCTGTGGGTTATAATGTGTTTACTAAGCACTTTTACAAATAGGGTTGAAACAGTGTTCTGCTAATTATGGAGTGAAATTCATTTCCTAAGTGTTTTCTATTAATTGCAAGGATATAGATGAGATGGACTGCRTATTGTGGCATTTGCATTTTGTTGTCTAAAGCCTAACAGTGATTTTCAGATTTTTGCTTTTTCTCTTGCTACCACATTTATGTAACAATCACTTTTCAACTGAAAACATTACAAATACTTCAGTATAAATGCTTCTATAGAGCAGATAAAAATAGTGTTTAATCACATCAGCAAGACCTCAACTAGTCCCAAATGTCAAGTAATATAATTAATTGGCAAGCTTGTACCCAAATCCTTACATTATCTCAGAATATATCGAGCTATCAGGGATGTTCTTACCCTGTATCTTATTATAGTACATACCTTTATCTTTTAAAGAAAAAAGAAATTTTTAATTTTTTTTTTCTTATTTCAGCAGGACATTATTATGCATTCTTCTTTATTTCACCCACCTAACTCTTATCTTTTAGAACTCCAGAATACTAATAGCAAAAACCATAAATTCAATACAGTTTTTTCTCTCATTCAATTATTTTTATACAGTATTGAACTAGTATTGTGAAAATATATGGTCTCCAATACAAAACCTGGAACTGATGTTTGAGGCCTACAGTTACAGAAGATAAGAATTTAAAAATAATTGTATTAAATACATTGACCCTTTTAGTAATCACACAGACTTGCAATGACACTAATACTATTTTTGTGAACAATGAAAGCACCATCAAGGGTAATATGCTGTAATCTGATCAGTGACATTTGTTTCCATGGTACTAAAATCTTTTTGGACACACTCCTTTTTCTGTTTGTATAATAAGCTTGTCACTTTGCTCAGGTTTTATTCGTTTCTTCCTGTAGTTACACAATGGACAATTATTTTGTCTTATTCTCAGGCAATAGAAAAAGTATCCCATAGCTTAATCCCTATAACACACAGCCTTAGAATCTCTATTAATTGAAAGATGAATTGGAAACTATAGCCAAAATATATTAAATGCAACAATTTTACTCAGGCCCTACTGCCATTTATTTTTAATGTTTAAACCCCACTTAGGCAAAACACTTTAAGTGCAAATTAAACTCAAAGCAGGATAATTAAAACCCAGGTTTAGAACTATAAAATTCCTAGATAGACTTTGGAATTTCTGTAGATTCCTATAACATCATCATAGTGGTGCAACAAGGAGTTAGGTAATTATCTGTATTTCAGAGGAGAATGCATATATTTGTGGAAAGCACAGGAGACGCTTTTTGACTGCATCAGTTCTGAACTTGTCTTGGAGAGCGCTGGAGGAAGAGATAGTAACGTGCAGAATTGTGTTCAGATGAATAAATGTGTGTTCATCAGGTCAGTAGGTAAGATCTATGTAGTACTAATTGCTAATCATTCATAGCCCACACTAGGTCAATTTATTTGCTCATCATAATTTTGTGGGCATAATAAGAAGTGAACAAACATAAGAAGTCTTTGCATAGGTTTTCTATCTGCAAAATTCAACTGTTGCAAGAGCCTCATTTTCACAGAAGGCACCTTTGGTTGTCTCATGCTATAGGAGGGAAGGTTACTGTCTGTAATACACAGTAATCCAAATGGGGGAGAGGAAGRTCTACTGGCACCATTGTAAAAAAGTGTTTTGTGACAAAGGTAGCTTTTACCTGGCATGTCTTCCTCTACAGTTTGATAATTAGTGAACAGATAGCTATGTTTTGCTACTGTTTAAATTATAAACTGCCTGGGAAGGGAATTGTAAGGAATAGTTCAGTCAGTTTGAAGAGGTAAAGTTCTCAGCTCTAAATAGGATATTAAGTTCCACATAGTATATTTTTTTATGAAGGTTATTTCATGTTAAATTGGAGTGCCTGGAAAACAAACTCACTGTAAGTTTCTGATAATTTTTTAAAGTATTTTAACTAAAAACTATTCTAAAGTGTTTCATTAACACAGGTATCAAATAACATCTCAGTATAACTTCCAGTTGTAAGTATGAGCTATTAGGTAGGCATTAAATGTAATACACAGTAAAACTTTAAAAATGGATTTTCAGTATGGTTATGGGATATGGCTCCACACTGGAGGATGGCCAATGAGTCTGGATTTTAATATTGATATAATAAGCCATAGTATGGTTTAAATACAGGCTTTCCATTTAATCTTGACTACCGAATTTCACAGCATCAGAAGAAATATTTTATTTCGTGAGTTTAGCTGGGGTTTTGAAGAGTCTGTGGGGTTTTATGTTTTCAAAACAAACCCACAGAGATTTTATAAATAGATTCTTCTTCAGACCCTGATGACAAACCTGTGTGGCCGGTGGAAGAGACAGATGTTTGGAAATTTTTTTTCTTTGTTCCTCTATAGTTTATACTCGCTAACACCTGCATTTGTGTATTCTGTTTCTGAGTACCTGAAGCTATTTAGCACAGTGAACGTGGGGCCGGCTGAACACACAAACATTGAGAGATGACAGGGTTTTTCTGCAGTTGGAAATCAGGGAATATGTAATTGCATCATTGTGTCTCATTCTGCTCCCACATGTAACTTGCTTAAATGTCATTCCACGCTGCAGGCTCTCACTCTTCCCTTCCCTCTAAACCTTATTCAACCTGCACTCAGCCATCATGATAGCAGTGCCTGCGCCCGGAGCGCACCGGCGTCCCGCGGGATTCGTATTCAAGCATCACCGATCGTTGACCTGGCTATTGTTGTTTGTGATACTTACTGGTAAACTTTCGCAATCAATACAACATCAGCCCGCCTAGCTCCTGGGAATGGAAACCTGAAACAGTGCACTTAATCTTGAMGCCGGCTCCTGCTCCCTGCTCTGCTGCTAAACTGGGTAGTTGGCCTACTTGATGCAGCATTATTGCTGCAGAGGTCAGATGTGAGCTGGCTTGGCAAGCGCTGATGAATGGCTGTTTGTGATGAAGCACCTCTTCCGTCCAACAAGAGACATTTAATAATGATGGACTATAACTGCGCACACAAAAATCCTTGTAGCTTGTTTGTGAGCTTATATAGTGAAAGCTGGAGAAGGCAATGTGTTAGTCTGGAGCAAGTCTTGAGAAAAAAAAATTAATGAGGAAATCGAGGTCTTATTAAAAGTTAAAGAAATCTTCCTGTTTGTTACAAAATTGTAGCAATTGCTGCAAATACGTTCTGCAAATACGTTCTGCAAATACATATTTTCCTGCCATTCTACTTGTGTTGGCTCCTCTTTTCCTTGCATTTAAAAAAAAAAAATCGCTTTGCAGATTGACATGTATAGGAAACAATCTTAAAGGCCAACAAATTAAAATTAATGCAAATTATCTCTACAGGAATTTGTTTTATTTGAACTGTATGCTCCATTGCCAAATACCATGTTTTGCTTGAAATCAGTGATATGGAGTGAGAGTGGGTACTTTAAGTACATCTTGCAAAAATTAAGTTTCTCCTCTCTAGAAAAGAAAGAAATCTTTGTGAAGGAAATGAACTGTGGAAAAGCTTGTCTTAATGTTGGAGAGAGCTTTCCACAAGTTTTGTACCTTGGAAAGAAAAAGCCGAAGTAACCAAATAATCACTTTCGGGTTCATCTAAGTTGACAAATGTCCCTCCCTCCCCCACAAGCATTACCCAATGCCTTTGTTCCATGGGTTTTCCACATTTTCTCTGCTCTGTCTCTTATGGACATTGATTGCAATATCCAGACAAAAAAATTAAGAACACCTCTACCCATGAAGTTTGGCACTAGTTAAACACTAAAGCTACAGGCCAGCAAGACCTCTGTAATATGCTCTATTGCTCTGTTTTCCAGCAAAGAAGGCAGATGATGCTGTTTATCAACCCAGATATTCAGAACTGTGGAAGCACTTCTTGCAGATGCAAAACACCCCTGCAGATCCATAGGGGAGCACCTAGGTATTTACTTGTTTTTTGAAGATACATGAACCGGCCCTGGGTAAGTAGTTGTTGTGATGTCTGTAGTGGGGAGGGCATGAAAGCTGGTAGAGTGCCTCCAGCACCGGTAGTTTTTAAAACTTCCTCTAAACCTGTGGACAAACATCACTGTTGAGAAAAACCCATGTTCTATCTTAGAAATTCGAGTCCTGCAAGTTAATGTGTTGCAGCCAAAAGTTCAGCTGTATGATGAAGTGTCCATTTGAATCCTGACACTTTTTCACTTTGGGTATTGCACATGTTTGAAAACTGTTCTGTAGGAAGGAAGAGTTTTGCTCCAAACATTTGTATGTTTCCTATTTTGGTCCAACAACTGGATGAGTCGCTATGCCAGCCCCAGAACTCCTTCTAAAAATAAGTTCAGTGCTCAGATTATTAAAATAATATTTGTATGATGTTCCTAGTTTTCTGGCTGTGCTTCATTGATTGTGATATTTAATACATTTTTTGCCCAAAATGTTTCTTTTCCTTTTCTTTTCCTCATCCCTAACACATGGTGTTGAGATTCTCACTAGACCGTTACACTTTATTACAGGAATAGTTGCATTTATACAAACATAGATTTATGGAAGGGTAAGGGCTGGAAGGCAGAGTTGACTGATGAGACTTCAAACTAGCCAAGTAAGGCCTGTTGGCTTAATCTGAGTGTCGGCCATGTTATTCCTGATCATGACTGGACTTAGTTGTGAGTTTCTGGCATAAATCCCTGGAGTGTGGCTCACTGTAAGAGCAATTGTGCTGATGCCTCTGGTGCTTGTTTTTTTGGTCTTGCTGTGCTGCGTGTTGATGGAGTTGCATATAGGTTTTGCAAAAAAATCTTTTTTGTATACATGGGTAACTTCAAACTACTGTTTTTGATTTTGTTGAAAAGCAATTAGCTGCAGTGTGGGATTTTTGATTCACACTGGTTCCATTTTCTTGTACAAAGGCAATACAGACTGTTAGAGGTAAACTAGTGCATTAGGTCACTCGGGCCAGGCTCAGAGGTATGAGTTATACTTCTGTAAACTGGCAGGATAAACTGATGTGATTTTACAGGTATTGGAGTCAGAAAAATGAGTTCAGACCAGGAAATGAGTCACTTATGAGCAATAATATGGAGGAAGGTGCTGCTTCAGCAGCCCCTTGTAGTCTTGTATTGCTTGTTCCTCCCACTGCAGCTCTGCCCCTTACTAGGCATAGTTACTCTGAAATGTTTGAAAATGATCTGTTACAGAAATTTCATGCGCTGTCATAAGAAAACCCCTAACCTGCTAAGTGTGTGGAAGATCTTGCAAAGGAGAAGCCATTTCTTTTCTTACTGAAATTMATTTTTCTTGCTTGTAACTAAGGCAGGCGGCAATAACATGAGGCCAATATGTGTATCTGTGAATGGTCCAAGTGACATTGAAGAGCTGAGACACAGCTTTGTACTCAGGTCCTTCCCACCGCGCTGTGACTCCGGTGTCCAGCAGCAACAGCTGCAGGTTTTAGACGTGATGTTGCTACTGAATAGCTCTAAATAGCATTCAAAGAGCTGAAGCACCAACCTGCATGGGAGAGGGCAGAGCGTGTGTTTGCAACTTGTAAGAGAAGTGGAAGGGGTGTAACAGTTAAGTATGCAGGAGGCAGATACGGTTCTTAGGGTGAATTGAGGAGACCCAATTGGAGTGAAACTAAGTATTACAAAAATTTACATAAGTGTAAGGTCTATTAGGTTAGGGAACAATTGTAGAAAAGAAATAATGAAAACCCCATTTCTTGAGACTTTTAACACTGAACAAGTCAAAACTCCGGAAAATATACTGTAGATAGCATAATATAATGACGGAAGGATAGACTTACTCTAACAGGCCTATTTAATTTCTAATTCCTGTGAGTCACTTAAGCTATTTATGCTTAATTTTACATAGTTATGACCACGGAGTATAATCATCCAAATTGTAATAAAATCCTTATAACAGTTTAAAAAAAAAAAAAAAAAGCGTTGTCTTATTTTCCTTCAAATGAGCTAACCTGCCTCAGAAATGAATGACAATCCATGCTGCTGGGGCAGCAGCAGGGTCATCAATGATGTGTTTAAGTAATATCAAGTCCTATACTTAATTATACTCCTGTATTTTGTCCAGAAGTGAAAACCGGAAAGTAGATGATTCTGAGTGCTGTAAAACTATGAACTACAATAGGYACTCCAGAGTCTATGCCATTCGGTTCTTAACTGATGAGGGGGTGATTCCCTGGCTTTGGCTTGTTTTTGGGCTGGTACCCTTAGCCACAGTTCTTGAGTCGTGTTGCACTTTTCCCGTCTTGTTCCTGTGAGCGCTGGGTCGCGCTGCTTGCTGGAGCGTGGGGCAGCGGCCGGGGGCTGCTCCCTTTGGCTCCCTCAGCGGGGAGGGACGTGCACGGCACCTGCAATGTGCCTAAATGCTTCCCTGCCAGGCGAGGGAGGGAGAAAGGCCAGAGAGGGCTGTGGGTCCATCTCCCTAAGCGTGATGGGCGCTGCTGTAGGCAACACCCGCTGCAGATTAGTATCAGGAACAGTGCATGCATGTATTCTTAGTTTTTCGTTCAACTCTGAACATACTGGTTTTATCCCGTGACTGCTTTCCCCCAGCATTGTATTATCACTTCGGTTTCAGTGTGGGTAAAAAAAATTCAGACATCAGTATTTCTTTTGCCCTTTCTCTAACACAACCACTACAAACTCTTCTTCGGAGTTATACTTACAGCTATTTACAGAGAACAATTCTTATGTTTTGCTGATTATTTTTTCATTGATGCCTAACTCAGATTTAGCACCCATCTTGGTTTTTTTTGTTGTTGTTCCCCCCACCCCCTGTTCTGAATTTCCTATATGGAAAAATGTGCTGTTAATGATTAACATGGCAAAAGCTGCTCTGGATTTGTATTAAGAACTATTTTGGTGCTTATAACTGTCACGTATCATATTTTTAATTTCCATCTGGCCAATCATACCAATGCACAAGATGTATCATCCTGTGAATGGTCATTAACTTCAGCATTAAAACACCTTGATTGTGACAGGAAGAAAGAAATTTGAGCACAATAAATTTCAGCTGGTTAGGAAATGTATTTATTCATCACATTTATTTTAATTAAAGTGGAAAATGATGTGAAATTCCTTATTTTACAAAACAATAAACCATTGCCTACTAATGGGTTAAAAATAAACAGAAGCCTTCATATAAAAAAAGGCAAAAGAAAGAGAGAGAAATGGTAATGACAGTTTTGAAGTATCCAGTACCTGTTGTGACAGGAATAACAAATTAATTGGGACTATAACGGATTCTTTGTAAAGGTGAAGTAAACACACTTGACTGTATATTTTTCACCATCAGTTAAGTCTCAATTGGTTCTAAAAATAAACAGAAGACATTGAACAGTTTTAATGGATTTTGACACCTAGGTATTATGCTGTCACTCCAGTATAAATGAATCATAACTTTAGACTGCGCCAAGGAATTACTACACATTTGGAGAAAATTTATGGTGCACCAGGCTTTGAATCATGATGTGATATCAAAACTAAAGTCATAAGAGGAAAAAAGTCTGGCATAAATTATTACTTATCCAAGCCATGCATACCCACGCGAATGCAACAGGTATGGATTGCAGGGTTAGTTAGAAATGCCACTGTAATTTCTAGGTGTTAACACCTCTCGGAGCGGCTGTTCTGGCAGAGCTCCCAGGGAGCTGCATCCAGAGGGAACTGAGCACAAACGCTGGACAAACCACCACAGCTGCCAGAAGTTTGTTGCTTCTCAGGATTTGACCTAATTAAGAGTTTTACCAATGAAGAGGCTAAAAGAAAGAATTTCGGCATTTGACCGTACAGTTACATTAGGCTGAATTTATTATTAATATTTTTTTAATATCTAACACAGGACTTGTAGATGATTAAGTTCTCGATCTGGGCTCAGAGAGACCTTAAATTGCCTATGAAGTGAGGAACATCTGCAGGATGACTAGCTGCTAATTTGCCCTGCGCTCATATACATAGTTAAGCCTTAAAATATATTATACACGCATGCATACAATATTTTCTCCTGATATTTATTTGAAAACATGATAGTTTGGGCAATTGCTTAGACTATGATAGCACGCTTTTAATATTTTTAAGGAACATAGGTATAAACAAGTATTCCTCATTCATTCTATACGATATTCCTTAGTCTGAATTGTGTTCAATGTGCAACTGTGTAGCAGTGACTTTTATAAGTCCTTATCAAAATTATCCTGTTTTTAAAAATGGTTTTATTCAAAGCACAGGTAGGTGTTTGTAAATATTCGATTTACAGTACTTATACAGCTTCCTGTGTAGCTCCTCTTGTTTTTGAAGATTGCCTTTTCTAGCATTTTGCCTTAAAACTTAACCACTTCTTTAGAGATTACTGCAAAATACTACAAAGAAGAGATGTAATTTTTAAGTCTCTATTAATCAAAAAGGAACAAATCTAAAGAAGATTATAAGCAGACAGAGAGAAGAGGTTTTATCCGGGAGTTCACAGTGTGTTGGTTTATAAAGCTTTTTCACATTCTGGCCATAATGCATTACAAACGTGGATTGATTCATTATTTCTGACCCGTTGGAAGGCTAATCATCCTTTTAATGACTTTGGTACTCTTCCCTTTGAGCAGCGGTACGGTGCTGAACTTTCTGCTGATGGACTTAAGGCTTGAGGCCAAATCCTCAAATGATACAAATTCCATTCTTCATTGAACCAAGCCTGCTGGTACTGCATGCTTGCTTTTATCTTGTGCACGGAGGTTTGCTTTCCACCCTCTGTCCAGCCATTGCCCCCGCAGGGTCCTGGTGCCACAGAGGGTGCGGGCAGCCGTTCGCCTTGCTCCACAGCGGTCTTCCTACAGAGCCAAGAACCTTCCCAGATCCGTCACATGCCTTTAGCCGTAAAAAGCGTCCTCTCATCCGCAGCTACCACTGCTTCTTGCCGCAGCTATTAATCTTGTAGAGGAGGACCAGTATGATGTTTGAAAGCAACTTCATGTCATCTTTTATTAAGCAGGTTAGTGCTGAATGTCTGTCACCAGGAGAGGAGCTATGCAAACGACACAGGGTTTTTGCCTTGTTGCTGAACTAGGGGAGAAGAAATGGGGAAAGAGGAGATGGCTGAGCTTGTTCCCTGGGAAACAGAACTAGAAAGAAGCAGCTGATATTCAAAAAATGTCTAAGATTTTTTTTGTGCTTCAGTTTAAGACAATTTGGTGCAAGTTATTTTTTCTTACTTTGCCTAATATCTTTTTCAAAGTAATTTTTAAACTGGAAAAAACTACTTCCCTCTACCTAGGAGCAGCATAAGAGGTGGCCCAGTCCATGCTACAGGGGAACTCGGGTCTCGTGTGTGAAGGTAGCACGGCACCGTCAGTGTGACTGTGCCCCAAACTCACTTCAGCACCCTGCTTTGTGCGCTGACCCTGCCCATTTTCTCTTAAAATGAGCCCTGACGGTTGATCACCGTGTCACCTGTTCCCTGGTAGTCGCTAACCCCCTGGTAGTCACTAACCCCCTGGTATGCTCTTCAGGAGGGGTAGGGAAGTTGTCCGTAACCATGAGAGGGTCGGTGTTTTCCAGGGCTGGTGCTGGCCGGGGTGTGTTCGCCTCCCACTCCCACCTGTCGAGAGGAGTCGGAACAAAAAGTTAAAATGCTCAATCTTCCACAAGTATCTTTTTGACATGCCTGTCATAGTCTAGTGGATAGTTTTAAAATGCGTATCAGGTATAATAAATGGGAGAATAAACACTATTATGACATCCAGCTCTTTCCCCCAAAACTGCTGCCAGAGCTTTGCCAAGCAGCAGTAGCTGCACACAGCTTTCCCTTAGGATTTTCAAGGGTAGAAAGTCTCAGCTAATCAGAAATATGCACAAGTATCTAAAACACCCAATATCCCAAAGTGGGTCATATATGGGGGAAATTGCATCCTCCCATGAGCGCCGAGTTTTCTCCTCCCTGGTGGCAGCTGGTGGGCAAAAAGGATGTGGAGAAAAACATGGAAAAGGCGTTTACTGCGTATGTACCAGGTTTTAATGCTTCCTCAACCTGCTAAAAGGAATCTTCCTGGACAGGCAAAGTGGTGGGAGGCACATGCTGAGCACCCTGAACTTGGGGCACTGGCAGGACTGCTGTAAGATTCCCAAATTTATCTGGTGTCAGCAGTGTCCTGCGTGAAGGGAATGCTCTATAGCGGGTGTTGGCATCTGAAGATTTTGACTCTATCTGTGAGCAAAAGTATTGGTACTGAAGAAACTTCAAGCAGATTCATTTTTACAACTTGTCCAAACAGCATGAAATGAAGAGGTGAAAGACATCCAACATATCATGATGTGTATTTCCCCATTTGCTTGTTTCTAATATGTGCAAATGACATTTTTAATATTGAAAAATGTTCACTTTGAGATTGAAATACTTAAATTCTCATCTAATTGTCTCTTAATTCCTCTGAAACGATGCTAATTATAATAACATTTTATTAACAATATTAATTTTAAAAGGGTTTTAAAGTTATTTCCCTGTAAAGAACCCCAAAACATTCTCATAGTATGATTACTTTGAAGATACTCGTATTAGGTTTTACTCACTTTATGTTTATTTGTGGCATGGCAGCATTTCTTTTTGCGTAGAGTACATTACTTGAGGATTATCAATTAACTGTGCATGGATATCCTCAGTTTTATAGGCAAATTGTTCTGGTAATAGGGATATACTGTTAAGACATAYATCTTATGGACTTTTTCTTTAAGGGGACTATTCTAACATTTTTACTCTTGTGTTCTACAAACTCTAAGGGTATTTTGTTTTCATAAATTATGAAAGGAAATGTCACAAGCTATCACTGTTTCTGTGCTCTGCCTTTGCTGACAGCTGTATGATGCTCATTCAGTGCAGCAGATTGGGAGCTGAAAGTTTCATCAATAAATATGACTCTGATGGCTTCATGTCAACGGTCAAGGTAATGGCCTTTTATTATCCTGGAAACACACTTCCACAGGCACATGTATATTTTTTTTCTTAAACTCTTCTGAGGAAACTATTTTACTTTTGCTCACAATTTTAGTCATTGTCTTTTGTAAGTGACATATAAGGCATTTTAATTAAAGAATTATATAATTCTTTTTATTCCTTTATTACTGCATGCTGAAGAACAAATAAATGTTGAACTGTGTTATTGTAAACTTTTTGTGATGACTGTAGAAGTATTTTAGAGTTTTTTGAAATCTATAAAAATAAAAAGGGAAACATGTAACTGACCTATTTGAAAAAGTACAAAGTACAGCACTGAGAGGTCTGCAGTATTAAAAATCATAGAATAGCTTTATTCTGCATTAATTGGATGAGACATAGTTTTGTGTTTCGTTGAAATTTTTATTATTTTCATTAAAAATATTATTTTTTCATGGAATTTTCCAGTCCATTGTACTACTAAAGAATTACTGTAACCCATACAGATACTGCCAGGAATAATATGCATCTATTTGTGAAAGAAATTAGCATTATAATATTTCAAGCTTTCATTGTTTGTGTTTTATTTTTCTGTTTTATATATTAAATACTTGCTAATATTTAAAATGTTTTTGCTAGTTTCAACTTTTCTTAGAGCTTTTTAAAGTGGTATATTAAAGGTATTTATTGTTAATTAAATTACATTTTAATAACAGCCATAGGTAGGTTTCTTCATCCAATTAGTTAGGTGATACTCGATACTTGGCCCTCAGATGCTTCCTTGTAAATAAAAATCTAGGGAAAAAAGATACCTACCCCTACAAAAATATTTCTCATTCAATGTCTGTACTAGAGTTTTATATTTTATGCAAGAGTTTTAACATACAGTTGTAAGGTTTTTTTAAAGTCTATGTAGTTTTAATGCGTAATGATCTCAAAATAGTATCTGAGTTGCACAAATTTCCTCTTAAAATACATATTCCACAAGATACAGAAAACCAGCAAATTTCAGTGAATTCCAACATATCTGGAAGAACTAACAGCTGCCAGTAGATTAACATGTTAGTGAAACTACTGGGAGATACAGCTTTGGACCTACTAATGTGAAGAATGTGGCCCTTTTCCACGTTAAAGCTGTGTTCCAGTTTGGATTTCCTTTTTTTTACTTTTCTGCATGGGGTTTTTAGCTTTCATCTATGTTAAAGCATTTTGTAGAATTGTTTTAATAGAAACAATTTTAAAATCAAGCTGGAATGCTTTCCAAGCGTTTAAGGAAAAGGATAATCTGTTACAGTATCCATGAAAACAAGCTAATTTTTATTATGTGTCTTAGCCTCATCTGGTAGAACAGCAGTTTCTTTGATACAGTTTGCATCTGGTGTGTCCTGCCTTTTTCTAAAATAATATTTTAAATCATGGTACCCAACCGGTGATGAGAAAATAAGAAATCCCAAATGTTCTAGGTGTTAGGTATGGTCCCACCATTCCTGTTGAAGACCTGGCCACCAAGCCCTCCTGGTGGAGCGGATGCTCTGCTTGCAGATGTCCTGGGAGCTCCAGCGAAACTGATGGATCGGCTTCTACGTGCCCAAGTAATACAATGGGTATGTAGCGCTCTGGCAGTAGCACTACACATGAACTGCTGTCCTCCATGAAGAATTTTAAAGCTCTAACTAAAAGTCATGTTATGAGCCAAATCCTTTCCCTGGTCACTTAAGCTAATTGATGGGGACCACTGAGGTGGGGAAGAGGACCAGAATTGGGTGTTGGGGCCCTGACTCTGCAGCAGAGACTTGTCTTCATTTCAGCAATGCAAGCTCAGGCTTCCCTCTCCTCTCCTGGTGGTAGAACTGAGGACTTTCCAACCCTTCCAAATTCCAACCCTTGCATGCTAGCTGGCTTCAAAAAAGTAGAGCTATGAAGCAGATAAAGCAACATTTTACCGAAAGTTCATTCATCAAAAAGCTGCATATTTTGAAAAGGGTAAAAGTACTACTAGACCCATCAGGGATAAGTAAAGGCTATATACTATAGATTATTTTAATCCCCTTGCTAGATATAAAAGGGATAATTACATATTTGTGGTTGAAGCCATGTGGTGGAAAAATCAATACAACTTTTTTGTATGACACTTCATTAGTGTGAAAAATTTTAAAAGCTGAAAAGAACTGCCTTGCAATTAAATGCCTCTGTTACTTCAGATTCAGTAATGGGTTTGTATTATTATCTAGTTTATTTGAAATAGTGGTTGCACTATAGCAGTAATTGGAAAACATTGATTATGCACTTGTATATAGAAAACCTGGCAAATCATTACAGGGCATAGCAACAGTTAGTTAGCCTTACTAATGAAGCACTAATTGCTGTAAGTAGGTTAACATGTTAGTGAAACTATAGAGAGATAGAGCTTTGAAATTTTTTATCTGTTCAGTGTTATGTATTTTTTTTAAAACCTCATTTTAAGAAATCTCATTTTGCAAACACAAACCACAAGACATTCTTGGTGCTATATTTGGAGTAATTTCAGAGATTTGTTTTTGTGTTTTGTTTTGGTTTCGTTTTTTTTTTTTTTTTTTCATTTGGATATAATGTCTAGTACATTTAAGTCATATTTATGCTACTCCTATCAACATGGTGACTTTAATATATGTAAACCGTTCACTGAAGCGAAAGGCTGGTTGGCTCGATTGATTTTCTTATTCTAATGTAATTATGTCATCCGTGCTATATGCTTTTTGAACAATCTTTTTTTTAATTAGACTGTTTTATGTTTGAAGAGGTAGTAGCTAAATTGCTATAATATGACCATTTGGGGTACCATTTTTTTCAAAAAAATTTTCACTTTATGAAAATCTGAGGGCCCCAAATCTCTCTAAAACATGTTAGAATTAGGAATAGTAATAAAGAGATTATTTTATTCTATTATAGCTATTGACTAGGGAAGACATATTACAGTTTGTTTAATTGATTATGCTACATTAGCACATTTTGCAAGCTTTTGAATCAGAAGTAACTTCTACTTCACTGCTGTAACCAATATCTGCTTAAAAACATATCTTTAATGCTGAGGGTAACTGTTCTGTTTGAGATATATAGAATCACAGTATCCCTAAGGCTAGGTTTTAAAAAAAAAAAAAAAGTTGTCTGTTTGCTGAATATTGTTTTACCTAACACTAAAAAAAGTTTTAAAGTTTGGCTGTGAAAAGTTATCACTTCTCTTCAGAACACACATTAGAAATTAGATTTAAATGGAATTTGTATGTTTAGCCAATAAGTTAATGCAAATTTGAATTTAAAAACACAAAAACTGTTGCTAACAATTCCTGACATTGGAGGTGATGGCCTTTCTAAAAGCTCACCCCAAAACGTATCAATCCTGGAACGCTTGGCAATGAAGTATTTGTATACCTGAATGTAGGAGATCTAGCTGAGCTGCCAATATTTTGCAGACAGACTTGTGCATGCTGGAGGCACAGTATAGGATCTGCTTATATAGGTAAGTACCTTTGCAGGCAAGTTGGGTGGCTGTGTCTGTTTTGAAAGAGTTGGATGAGAGCAGCTGGTGAGGCTGATGTAACTTCCCAAGAGGTGAAGTTACATGAGGGGAAGAGGTTGCAAATCTTTGGCATGTTGTTGCACTCTTTACTCTGGAAGGGGAACTTCCTCAGCGCTAACAAATGCGTTTGAACCGCAGAGAGCTACTGTGAGACTGCAGACAGAAGCAAATGATTTTGAGTGAGTTTGGACAAAATCAGAGCGTGAAGGTGTGGCCTGATGGACAGCATCAGAAATCCTGACCCACCCTGAAAGCCAGGACACTTATTGGACCTCCTCACAACACTGCTTTCCAGGAAATGGTTGCGTGGGAGCTCTCCTACATGGTATGGTGCTCTCTGTCCATGAAGCAGGTGAGCCAATGACCACCCCGCCACCCTTCCCTTGGTCTGCCCCAGACACTTCCTCAGGAAGGAGAATGCAGAGTTTGGCTGCGTGTGGCAGGTTGTGGAAGCCTCTGCAGCATCTCCCCTGCCTGCCTTGCCTCCCACCATATGGCACAGCAGCCCCGTTGCATTTTGATACTGCTTGGCTGCAAAAGTGCAGGGCCAGGATTTCCTTGTTTAAATAGGTGTTAAATTCTCTCTCAGATTCACAGGAATAAAGCGTGACCCCCTAAGAAGTTGCATAATGACCTTGACTTATAGAACATCTTGGAACAATTCTTACATTGAAAAGTAAATGAATAACAACACATAAAGTTTACCAACCAAGTGTTAGAAAATGCCAGTTGTGATTCTTACCACATTCCAATTTTTAAAAAATAAGCGTGTGTGTTTTTTCAAAAGATTTTAAAGGGGAGGAGGGATGTTTTAAAAGGAAAACTGCTTCCAGTTGAGAGCTAGCCTCAACTAGTTCTGCTTTGACTCAGCTTACTTAACAATATTATACCCCTCTGTTCATAATAATGAGCTGTTTTGTGCAAAGCAGCTCATTATTATGAATGTAAGGGCATGTTTGGACTAGTAAAGCAAATCATAAAAATTGCTGCCCATGTCACGTTTTTCCTTTGTCAATAAAAGATTTTCCTTGAGGTCAGAAACAATTATTGACCAGAGAAAAATCTCAAGTTCTATTTGGAAGGTTTTACCCGATGATTCTGGAAGTAGGGGAGCGAAGTTATGAAACTAAAAGTATGTGTGGTGAACATTATCTGCAAGGTCTTTTATGTTAAAGAAATCATGACATCTGCCAATCTTTCAAATTCCAAAGGGTAAAGAATGAGGTCTGTTAGGCTGTCATTGAACATGACAGGCTTAATGTCAAGTTTATAACAGAAAAAGGGCAATCTTATTGTGGTTTATTCAGTTTTATGTTGCTTGTTCAGTAGAAAAGCTCATTTTTTTATCTAATTTATAGCATTTGAAATACCAAACAGATTTTTTACATATCTCCTGAGCTCACAGCTCCTCTTGACTACCCCTCAGTCGTTCCTTTAGGGAGCAGTCTTAAATCCTTCCAATTTAGCATCTATGTGAGACCAGACAATTGTTTTACTTGAGCATATCCTTCAGTTGTTATAGAGCTGTTTCTAACTCCAAACATTTTAGTTTAATTACTGCTTAGAATATTTGCTATATTTTTATCTAGGTTGCCTCTCACTTGAGCCCATTGGGCTGAAGAAAGAATTACTCCCCGTGCTGTTCTGTAGCCCTTCTTGTTCAGATCTGTAATTGGCCCTGTGTTTTTGACTTTTTGCTAATAAGCAGCTTACTTGCTCTCCCGCTAGACTCAACCCACCACTTTTGTTTCATGAATTTTACAAAGGATTTTAATAGATGCTTTAGGCTATGCAAAATGTTATATGAAGGAAAGCATTAATGCTCTAGCCTTGACACAAAGGACGTGTGAATGGCTGCTTATCATTACCGTCAGGTATCAAAATTTTCATTAGGAGTTCTGGAGGACAAAAGGGGAAAAAGTGTAGCTATATGAAAGAATATTAACCTATACTGTGTAACCAACCACAATTGCTTAGCATTTTACATTAACTCTCCTCAGACACTGGCTCTCATTATTTTTACACATACATAATAACTGCTTATTATAGCGGTACAGTTCACACTGATATATTGTAGATAAGGTTGTGTCAGCACTTCCATTATAAACCCTATTTTCAGAGGTTTAAAAGGCAGCTGTAAAAATTTACTCCAGACAGAAGATTGGTTTTCTAGGTTTCTGCCTCAAGCAATTTTTTTTAAACCAATTAAAAACAATTGGCTGTTTTTTAAGCTATAGAAGTAAACAAAACAAATTAAGAGGTTTAAAGCACTTTTTGCACTTCTGTAACTCACAAACCTTTATTAAAAAAAGACAAAAAGAAATTTAGAAAGCAATCTGTTAATATGTTATACTTGCTGGTAGTTTTCTGCAAAAGAAATATACACTGGGCATTGCAACAGAGAGTCATAAATCAGGATACCACAGCTTAAAATTATTAACTACTGAGTGCAGTAGATGCTTCTTAACAAAAGCTGGTTTGTTTTTTTTTTTAGCTCTAGAGTATAAACTGGGACCTTGCTGTCACCAAACACATGCCTAATTTTTTCCCGAAGTGCTTGCCCCTACAGGCGCTGAAGAGAATCGTTTCACATTAGGTTTCTCCATGGGCTCGCTGGGAAACTGAGGYGTGATTTTGCAGTCACATACGCAGCAGCAGCAGACCCAAGCACTGTGGTGCTGGGGATCTCTCCTCAAAGCTTTTCAAGGCCCTATGACAAAATACTGGTCAGGAAGTGGTAGTGGGTAAGAGGACTTCTGGAAATGGGGGTGGAGAGCCTTCCCCTTCCACTTGTCGCCAAGCCTGGCACTGCCACCTTCGCAGAGATGATGGGGGTTAACTCCCTTCCACACTTTGCATTATGTGGTTACCTATAGAGGCTGCCCTGCTGGCGAAGGGCTCAATGGGAGAGGCTTTATGCCATCGTTCTCCAGGTGAATTATGGCTTCAGTCAGTATGTGACACTATGGCACTTTCCACCAACAGTGTCATGAGTACACGCAACCCCTCACGCTGAAGGGTGGCCAAAAATTCCCTGAAAGCTCCTGAGCAGAGGAGTGAAGTGTCTCAAGTTGGGTTTGAAGACTTGTCATACGTAAGAGATGTGATACCTCCCCCTCCTCACATCTGGAAGGGGAAGGTGTGGCTGTCATTTGCAGAGCTCTTCCCTTGAGTTAGTTAATGCTGTGAATGGTGTCCAGGTGCCGTGCATGGCGGATGGAAGAGCCCTGCTGGATTTTCCTCTGTAACTGTACCTGGCAGTGAGAGAGAAAAATAACAGCACACCCGTGGTTATGGAGGTTACTTGGGAGGTACCCAAATTAGTCGGCTTGATGTCCCAACATTTCAGCCCATCTGTTCAAACAGGGATTTACCCACTACTGTGAATTGTGCCTTACTATCTATTGGGTAATATTATGCATTAATTTCTGCAAATGGATTTAGGTATGACATTTCTGACAGTTGTTCGGCTGAATTGGATTAATAATGCATTTTTATAACCCTTTTTTTCACTTAAAATATATTACAGTGCAATATTTTGAGAGAGCCTCTAGATTTCAAAGAAATATTTTAAATATATTTAAATAAACTTGGCTCATCATGGTAGGCATTGGTAAAAGAAAAAAATTCCCATGCCTGTTCTTAAAGCTTTGTCACTAATTTGGAGGTACTTCCTATCTTTCGCCCAAATGATTTCATGAGGATATGCTGCCTTCCAGAAACGTGACGGAAGTGCCAGCACTGTATCTCTTACCATAAGATCAAAAGGCCAAATCGTGAAGTTGTTCCTAGGGTGTTGTTTCAGTTTGCAATACGGCAAACTCTCCCCACTAGAGAACCGAGGAAAGCTTCTGGATCCTGGAAAGAAGGAACAATGGCAGGCTTTGGAAATTAAACTATTTCTATGACGGTTTTGAGGTGGCAGTTCATACAAATTGGAAGAATGTGTGTGACAAACACGCCAAACCCCTATGTTTACTTGCTTAACTCTCTTTGTTATGCCTTAGTGATAACAGCCCAGAAATCAGTCCGTTAATGAAAATAGCTTAGTAAGATATTGAACTTCCGACACTATTGGCTTCTGTTAGTTGCCTTCCTCGCAAATAGACTGCCATCAAGCTTCACGTCGATAATTATCTCTATCCTAGTAGTTACCGTGGTAGCTGTGTACAGAGCGATACTAACCCAGACGATGGTTGTCATAGGGTACCTTTTCCACTACCTGTTCAAGTACTGCGGCAGCTGCTTCAGGCTGTCTTGCACCGAGGCTGTCGCACAGGCACGCTTCTGGAGGGATGGGTCTCTGGATGACTCGGCTTCTGGTTCCAGGCAGAAAACCATTCCTGCCTGCCTTTCTGAATAGCAAGGTTAGATCAGGTGTGGAGTACCCATAATCGCATCTGTCTGCCTTGCAAGGCAATAGCTACACAAGCATGAAATGTAATAAGAAGGAAAACACCGAAAAGAAATGTGAAAAGGTAGCAAAGTTCATGTATCACGATGTAGTTTCTATCTAAAGAAAAATTCAAATTTAGTTCTAAATTTGAGGCAGTCTTGTTTATGGAGGAACTAATAGTATCTCTGTAAAGCTCATTAGGTATAAGCCATCTTATGGTTTAAATTTGCATTTTACAAAAAAAGAAGCTATTTGTGTTTGTAACCTTACAGAAGGATTGCAAATTAAAAATTGAGACAGGCAGGTTTCATCTGAACCAGAGAATTCTTGCCATGTTCCAGTTCTTTGATCCTTCTGGAAAAAGCTGTTTGGTGTGTGCTTATTGAGCATCTAATGACGATACGATATATCTTATGAATTTTATGGGGCAATATACCCAAGTGTTCCGAAACTGCAAGAACCCAAAGAATGGGTGTGCCTGCAGGAAGCAGCAGAGAGACCCAAGCAGTTGAACACGCACGTGGGTGACTACTGAAAATGCAGTTAGGCAGAGCTAGCTGGCAAGTCTGTGATGGCTGTATGTATGGCATTGAGCAAAGTGATTTGGAGCTAACAGTGAGGCAGGAAGGAATGAAATCCCTCTCTCCAAATTTCGCAAGCCAGTCCCTCAGGTTTCGGTAAGTGAGGGGTGCGTTATGCCCTTACAAATTTCCTTGAGTACCCAACATATTGCAAATTACCTGCCACACGTTAGATTTTAATGCAACATCCACACTTACTACTAAATAGAAAGAACGGTGTTTGTTATAGTCTGGATACTGCCCCGTTTATGCTGAGTTGTAGGTTACTCTGCAATATTTAGTGTGAATGAGGGACCCCACTGTATTTTCTCCCCTACGTGGAACAGTTTCCACAAGAATTTCATATAACGAGGTAAAGATATTGTGGCCAGGCTTATATGACAGGTTGCAATTATCTTGAAACAAATAACTGAATTTTAAAAATATTATTGAAGAGCTGGGTTTTTTTTTTTTTCTATAGAGAAATTTATATTTTAAATATAGGCAAGGGAGATATCAGTACAAGTTTTTGCCGATTTCCCATGTGTGCTATCTTCCATCACAGGGATGGCTCTTAGTAAAGTCTTCTTCACTTTACTTCTTTGAAAGCTTACAAAGGCATTATTTAAAATAGGTATTTCTCTTTGTAATCCAAGCAGAGAGGGCAAAACCAGTCTTTGGCTCAGTCTAGCTGGCTGAGATCAACTGCAGGCACAATATAGATTTACCCCAATTAGCTATGGTTAGAACAGAGTTACAGGACGTGTCCCTCAGGAGGTGTTAACAGCAAGTGAGCGAACTCAAGCAGTTTGGTTTCAAGTATGTCCCTCAAAGTGAAGACACAGCCAAAGAGTGTGAGCTTGTTTCTGGTCCTAAATAATACATTTAAGTTGTGGTGTTTTTGGGTGGTGTTTTGTGTTTTTTTTTTTTTTTTTTTTTCCTCCTGCTTAGTCCTAGTTTATGTTCTAAAAATAGGAGAAACATACATGTCAGCTGTGGAATGTGAAATACAAGACAAGTTCTATAAAATGTTTGTATAATGTGCTCTACTTCCAATAATTGTAAACTGTTCACAGAATTGCACAGTCTGTAACCTTTTGAGAATAGAACTGAAGAAGCATTGAAAGAGCTGGGTGGTGAGTACATTTAAAATATGTGGAGAAATAAGTATAAACCCCTCAGCACCTTCGACTAAAGGTAGATATCAACAACGAAACCACCTCCAAACACAGAGGCATGATTCGAAGAAGTAATGCCATTAACTTAGAGACCTGAGAAAATTTATTTTCTCCCCTTATAAATTAGCAAAGAGTTCTGCAAAATGCGTTTGATGGTGTGTGTCTGCAAAAGGCAAACCAGACTGCAAGAGGAATTGGAAAGAAGAACAAAACTTTCCCAGGTGGCTACAACATTTATTATTTAACTTCAGCAGATGGATCCACCTTAAGAAAGGTCCAAGGAGCGAGATGGAAACCAAATACAGTCAAAGGAAGTTGGGGATGTGGGTGTCAGGTTGTCAGTAATCTGACAGCTGTGGTAACTACTCTCTAATCCAGCAGCTCCAGCCACGCTCTCGGCTGACACCGCAAGGACTGACTGACAGCTGAAGAGCGGGCACTTTTTACAGGCAAAAGTGACATCCAGTCTATTAAGGCTGACAAGCACAAAGCAGAGATTTGCCCTGAATGGTTTGGTACTGAAGCCTAGTAAAGGGGTTATTTGAAAGGTCTTAGAGAAAGTGTCAGACTCAAGCTCAGATGATAACAATATTGTAATGATAGCACTGGACAATGAAGTGCTATGATTGCCCATACAGGCCAGGAAGATTGCATGTGGATATTGAGCTCCAGAAGCCAGTTCACAGCAGCAGATTCTCAAAAGCAAACGTGCAACCACTCATTGTCAGAATCCTAGATATTTTTTTTAGTGTGTAATAATCTACTTGTGTCTTTGTTATTTTTGCTCTGGTGTCTAAGAAAAAAATTAGAAGTGGGAGCAATTACTGACCCCTACAGAAGATGCAAATGATGAAACAGTGTTATACTCAATCTGTGGCTTGTAGGTTAAAACAAGATGTGCAAACTAATGTTCTTAATATTGAAAATATACAGTAATAATGGAAATAGCTGTATCTAAGGCCAAACGTTAAGTTTAAATTCAGAAGTAATAGAGAATTCTGGGTCTGGTACTGCAATATGAAGTCATACATAGATATGCTGGACAAAATGGGGATGATAAGTGAATACCAAAAGATGTAGCATTGTGTACTAGCTGAGCAGCTAACTGGTATTGTGAGCTAACTGGTGTATGTTATAGGCGGGCTCTCCAAGCAGCAGTGGCACCATTCAACAGTTAAGCCATCCTGTACCATGTACTGATCCCTAGAAAAGATCATTAAGAAATTGTATAATTGTTTTCCTAATATCAAAGCGATCCTGCAGTTTGTTTTTTTCTCCAGATACTTTCAGGAAGTTGTCCCTTCTTTCTATTAGATTGCTCTATGTAGCTCCAATCTATTAACTGAATCTAGTCTAATGGAGATAAGACTCAGTTTTATGTCTCTTCTGCTTATGACTGCATTTTCTGGGGAATAAAAGTTTACAAACCAAGGTTAACCAGATCAGGTTTAAAAGCAACTCAGATTCTAATCGCCAAGAAACAAGAATGGCCAACTCATGGTCACTGCCTGGAGAATGAAGAGTTTACAGGAAAAAGCTGCTAAAATCTGCATGTGGTTTTATTGCCAATTGGGTGAACAGTCAAGGCTAGAGCAATTTCCATCCATTGCTATTGGTTTTCAAATTATTGCCTTGAAGCAGTACCGTGTGCTAAGATGAAGTATTTTAACAGTACTGTAACTATTTCCTTTATTCAGAATACCACAGAACTAACACAGCCCGTGTCTAGTTGGCACAAATTTGTATTCGTGTATAGAACCAGTAGTTGGGACTTGAAAAATCAGAGAACAACCACCAAAAAAAAAAAAAAATTACATCAGATAGGGACAGACCACCAAAAGTGACAAAATTTTGGCACTGAAGATCMGTAAAGGTATCTCCTCTGCTTGGCTCAGCTTAAAGACTTTATAATGCAGAGGGTGCAAACAGTACATGTGAATTTGCATCCAGCCATGTCCTTACCCAGCTTGGGTTTCTCCGAAATTGGTGTGATGATATGCCGTGCCATGCTGTGCAGTGAGAATTCCTGCCAGATACTGGAGTCTAGGGTGACTGCTAGAAACTAGAGCATCCTTCCTTTACAGTTACTATTCTTTGGTGGACTTATGTTAATGGTGTCTTACTGCCTCGTTTCTCAGTGAATAGGGTTTTTGGTTTGTTTCTGTTTAGTATATGGTGTTAGATTGAAAAGGCATGCCTGAAAGCTTGCTCAGAAATAGCAGTCTAACCTCCAACTCTTTCCCTTTTTAAATTTTCTTACTTTTTTCCTCTTCTCCCACTAACCTTGACCTGCTGCATGACACTTCATGACTTTGTAGCACACTGCATCAGGATCTCAGCTAAATTTTGAAACAATTAGGACACCATTGGGTGCAGCAGCAAAGCCCCTACCACTGGTGGAAGCATTTTTATTTGAAGACAAAGGCATAATTTCAGGCTGCTCCAGGCATGTGGAAGAGCTGGTACCAGTAACTGAGGTGTTAAGAGTGGGTACAGCTTTCAGTTGAGAAGCCAAGACAGAGTAAATGTGAGTAAATTGGACAGTCATGCCCATCCTGATGTGCTGTGGATGACACAGAGAGATGTGTTACATAGGCTGGCTTAACGAGATGTGTAGATCCTGGATGGGCTTTGGACTTCATTGTAAGTTGACAACATTGTGACTTCTTTGCTGAAGTCCTTTATGCTACCATGAAATTTCCAAAAAAATTCTGCTCTGAGCTGTACAGATGGTTGTTTTCATTCCTCCATGTGTTCTGGATTTCTTGAACATTTAGGTGACATAGGTTCCAATTGTTTGAGCTGGTAAGACCAATGAGTAGAATGGAGTCTCTGAGTGAATGTATTCTGTGTGAACGTTGAAACCCACTGTTTTCAAAGGCAGCCCTACCAGTCAACAGGAAATAAGTGAAAATTATATGAATACATTAAATGTAGTTACTCATCCTATAAAATCTGCAGCATACTTCCACATGTTTGTTCAACTCTGCTAATATATATATATATATGCTGTGTTTTGTGGTTTGGTGGCTTGCTTTGGGGTTTTTTTTTGTTTGTTTTGAGTGTGGTTGGTTTTTGTTTGTTTGTTTGGTTGGTTTTTTTGTAAGTTAGGGTTTGCCTTTATTTCTTTGCTGAAATTCCCTTTTTTCAATTCCACATATTAAGAGAAAATCATGTGTACTTCTCGGAAAATATTTCTTTGATCTGTTTAGTGTTTTATTTGAACAACAATTTAATGCTATTTTTTCAGTACACTAGGTTTTACTAAGGGCAACCAAACCCACTTGCAGATCTTACATTTCTAGAAGTGGGACACAAATATATCATTTTTGGCAAGAGTTCAGTAGAAAGAATTACCTGAAACTTGGTGCCAATGTATTCGTGTATTTGCTGTTCTAAACTAAAGACCCGCTCACTTAATGTATAGGAGCCATCTGTCATTTACAAAATGACACATCCAATTTAAAATCTCTAGGAAACAAAATGTTTAATCAGAATTTTAGGAATACTTGCTAACCATGAATCTTTTGAAGGCCTAACTACTCGCTATTACAGCGCAATTTGTCTGACAAGTAGTGTGGTCCACTGCAGAGGATGTAAAAATGCAAGTCAGCATCACCTTGGGCAGGTTACTTTATTTGTCCTTTGCCCCAGTTTTCCAGTCTGTGGAATGGGAAATAGAGATACTTTCCCATTTATAAGAAAGGCATTGACAGGAGAGAAGGTTCAAGTGGGTTACTTACATTGCAGACTTCCACTAAGTTTTTATTACAAGTGCTTGCCAAAGGTGTTAGAAAATACTGTAGATTTTTGGATATTAATGTTAAACTTTATTTTATGGTGGAATTATGTGACATGGTGGGATCTGAATACGGTAGGAAGCCTGTTTTAGTTGTGTGTTGCTAGGACATAACTACAAGACATGAGCACAGATCACTGAAATACAAACTTTAGTGATGAAAATCTTTGCAAAAGTTTTATGCAGAGGCTGGCTCCTCCTGGATTGTCAAACTCAGTCCCTTTGTACAGTAAATTTTACTATATTTTTTACTCATGCATTGTGCTTGGTTTGTATCAGTTAGTAATATTATTGCCATAAATTCCCGAGTTACAAAGTTACCCTGCATAAATATACAAAGTAAAAGAAAACCTCTGTCCTGAGGAGCTCAGCCTAAACAGATGAGACAGATGGAGATGTGAAATGATTCACCCAGGATCACAGCAGAAGCAGGAGGTCAGTGGCAGACGAAGGTCTTAGAATTCCAGGCAGACCCAGGGAATTTGGCTGCCCCGGCTCCTCTGGGCTCCTCCTTGGAGTGATGCTCTGCTTCAGGCATTGTCCTGTTTATGTTCTTTCACTTCTCCAAATAGAAAATTCAATGTGCTTGTGGATATAAAGTTTTAAATATGAGTTTATATTGGGAAAATAGAAATGCCTGATGATAAAAAACAGAAGCTGGTTGCAGCATATCCTGAGTGTGTTTCAGAAGATGGAGCTCCGATGATGTTGTAAGCTGTCTAAATCACGCACAGAGCCAAGAGAAATGTAAATTTTTATTAGCATCTTTGCTTTATTATACTTTAGAACTTCCTGTTAACAGTTGATTTTTAAATATGGTAAGTGAATCCATTTTCCATACAGTAGTTATGGAAAGCCTTGCAGATTTAAAAGAAAAAAAGAAAAAAGATAAAGAGAGAATGACCTCTGAAGACCTGAAAAGAGAAAAATTGGATAATAAATGTTCAATCAGTCTGAGGTATTTTGTAAATCAGACCACTTTTATTTGGATATACTATTGTTTAACAGCCAGTTTAAATTGGGACCAGCATCCTGATTCTGGACAACATGGCTTTTATTGGAAGTCCCTGCCACTTTTAAACATCTTTAATACATTTTAAAAATAGAACTGTAAAATCCAGTAACCAGACTTCAAAGCGAAGACATGTTGTGCCAGAATTACGAAGCTGGTGCCGATTTTCACTGGTTGTAAAGCCTTGGGAGCACCCTGCGGTCCGTCCCGCGGTGACAAACACCAGGAGCGCAGGCGGCTGGGGCGGGAGCACCCGCCGAGGGAGGGCACCCTCGGCTTCAGGGYGGTGCGAGAGCCCTGTCCTCCAGCCTCAACCGTCTGCTCGTGCTGCGGAGCTCCAGCAGCATGGCCTGGCCTTCAGGAGGGGATCAGGGTCTTGGAATATGGAAAAGCAGCATGTTAATGGCAAACTAGGACAGTGAGGGTCTTTCAGTTGGTTTGCTGAGACTGTGAGGGTCTTTCAGTTGGTTTGCTGAGACTGTGAGGGTCTTTCAGTTGGTTTTGGTGGACCTCAGCAAAGTATTGCCCTAGGGGAAGGTGAGGCAGATGCCTGAGTTTAACTCCACCAGACTAAATGCAAACCTAATGCAGCAGTTTAGTGTATGCACTGCTCTGTATGAGACCTTTTCTGTCAGAGTGGTTGCTCTACACCAACCACTTAAAAAGAAGTAGACCCAAAAAAGGTCTCTAACAGCGTATTGCTCCAGAAGTGGGTGGATAGATGAGCCTGTAAAAGGGATATAACAGTTATCTGTATAATGGTGCTGGGAGAAATGGCAAGGGGGAAAAAAGAAAAGACTTCCCTTTTTGTATGACTGCCTAATATACAATGCTTTCTGTGTGCTGAGGTGAAGGGAGGGACTCTGCTGGGTTAAACTGGCAGTGCTCAAGCAGAGCTCCACCAACCTGAGCTGAAGACTGTAGTATTAGCCCTGGAGTTAGTGTTGTTTAGACCTGCATGGTGGAGGATTGGACCCAGATGTTTCTCAAGGAGGCACAGGCAGAGTGGCTACGGCACTTCAGCTGCGTACTTCTCCACTTGACTTACAGGCAGGTCCTTTAAGGGCTTTGCTTATCTGCTCCCATTGCTACACCCCTCTCCTGGGAAAGGCACCACTGCAGAGCATGTGTCAGTATGTGGGGACCTTCCTCGGTAGGTCTCTGCAGTGTGCATTTCAGAACAGCAAGCACTATCCTGTGGGAAGGCATTGTTGCAACACAGCTTTAGAAGTCAGTTTGAAATGAGTAGGCTACGACGACTGGTTTATTGCCACCTCCAAATAGGCAAAGATGTGAAAAGGATCTCTTCAGTGACATATCTGCAGAGAACGTTCACCTGGGAATAGGCTAATTGCACACTTGATGCCACTGCAAACCCACCTATGCATATCTAAAATGAGCACGTATCTGACAACTGCACTGAATTTTAAAAGAAGTTTAAAAATACAGTGATTATAGAGCTTCAGGGCCTGACATATCTGCTCAACACTGAAAATGTTGTTTATTAAAGATAGGCTCTGTATCAAAGTTTTKGAAAATTAGAACCCAAAGTTGTGCTTCACTAAATGTTTAGTGGAAGAGCTTTTGGCAGAATGTGAATTCAGGACCATGTTAGGATTATTCCTGGCTATAGCTTTGGCATGGGCTTTTTCTGATTTTACTGTTAAAGAGAATGACAACTTTTGTTATCTTACTTTTAAATCCATAGGTGTTTGTTGGCATCCTTTGCAGAAAAAAATTCCTGTGGGTAAGTGGTTTCTGACATAACTGAGCTGTTTGATATTTACATGTGACCATCATTATGGTTTCAGATCCTCTTACAAAATTTAAATAAGGTGTCTGAATAGCCCACAGAGAGCTCTTACAGGTATTTTTTTCTTTAGTTGCCCTGTCTAAAGGAAGTCAGGGTTGGTTACAGTTGAATTTCTTCTTATTTTTTATTTCCCAGCAGTGTTGTATTCATCCAAGATTTCTTCATCTTAAGAGATTTAGAGTTTAGTTAACTCTAATGCTGCTACTGTAGTTCTGGAGAGCAGGTTACCGGCAGTGCCCAAGAGAGCTGGTCTCCTCCAGATACGCTGTGTAACGTCCTTTATGAGGAAAGAGGATCCAGTTTCCCCGCAGGAGAGGGGATTCGTTATTGATGGTGCTGACCACACACAGAGCCCCTGTCCCTTCCAGGCTCCCTAGCTTGCAGGCTGTTAGAGCTGAGTACTGCTGCCACACACAGTGTATCTAAATCTTGGCAGGGGTTAAGCAATCTTGGAAGAGATTGCTGACTGCACACTTGGCAAAGGAGCTCTTTCAGGGAGGAGGGCAAACCTCACCAGGTCCTCTGCTGGTTTTCTTCACTCCCACATTTGAATTACTGCAGTGTTCCCTATATGTGACTACTCTGGAAAGCCCTGCTGAACTTCCAGGTGATCCAAGCAGTCGCTGTCTGCCTGCTAAGCAGCCTTTCATACCTGGATTGTGATGAGGTCCACGATGCCCTCAAACAGGACATCCAGCGGGGAACAAAGCACCCATCACCATGTGTCCACGTGCAAGAGCAAGGGGCTCATTATGCAGGGCTCTGTGCAAGCCCATGGCCATGTGCCAGGGAGGAAAGTCCCCGCGGCAGAGCTCTCCGTTGCTGGAGGCAGTGCCAGCGCGGGCAGCTGCGGTACCGGCTGGGCAGACCCTACCTGAGCGGTGAGGGGAGGCAATCAACTGCTTTGTGGGGGTTTGGCTGCCATCCTCGGCATAAAGATCTCATAGTTAGGACATGTATAAAGAATGATAAAAATAATGAGAAAGGGCAGATAGGGGATTGTGTTTGATAGTTTTGAGTTTCTCTGTTTTTTAGTAACAAATGCTGGGTTTTTTTCTTCCCAAGTTCCTTACAACCCCACTTTACCTAGCTATTGGATTTCTTGCAGGTGTCACAGCATGAGCACAGAATCAGAAATGCAGTGAGGACCTCAAGAGAGTGAGGCCTAATCTGACCTTTTGCATGGAGGCTGAATCAAGATGCTTGATTGCCTGGTTTGCCCTTCACAGGGATATTAGTGCATAGATGCTAGTTCCTGGGCTGCCTTACACACCTGTGGATATGCACATAAAGACTCTATCTGTTACAAGCAAAGTGTAAAGGGCAGCGGGCTGAACAAGGTGCTGTGGGAAGGTCTCTGGAGTTGGTGTTTTTCACTGGCATCTATTAATAAGTTGGGGCTAAAACCTCTAGTTTGAGGAAGAGGCCAGCAGAGAATTTTACAGCTGTAGACAAATATCTAAAGGGATTTGGCTCATTAAGCATTAGCAACAAATTGCACAGGAATGCCTGAATATTTTAAAAACAAATAAAGTGTAAGTTAAATACACAGAGGGCTTTTCATTCACTCAGAGGATAAATAAGAATTTTCTCATCTCTTGCAAGCAGGTCTGCAAGCAGGAACTTTAATGGAGCTCAGGAAAGATGGACGAATAGATGTATGTAACCATTACTTAGGCAACCATTTGATGTCTGGGAGGATTCACTGGCTCACCAAATTAAGGAGAGAAATTAATGTTTTCCTGGGATCTTATGGGTGATCTTAACTTTTTTTCCTCAGTGCTCCCATGACTCTGCTATCTGTATTTCTGTTTCGTGAAGAGAGCGATTAAGAAACAAGTGATAGGCTTGAGATCGTTCCAGCCAGTAAATATTCAAACTTGAAGTGGAACTGGGAATCATGGGTCTTGATCTACTCAGTTTATCGCTTCTGCCTTTTCCTATGATGCTCTGTATCATAAACTTAAACCATTATTGTGTGGCAAACCTCATTAAACTGAGGGAGGTGTTAAAATTCTGCTCTGATCAACATCAGAGAAAATACCTGTTTGAGGAAGAAACAGAATATCTGTATTTGTCTATGAATCACAGTGATGCTATTAGTCCCTTGAAGTGACTTATTCTCTTTCATCTTGTATCTGATATCAGGATGCTTCTTGCCTAGCAGCCATGGAGATTACCCTTCTGAGCTGAAGTTCTAGAATGGTTCAACATCGTGCAAAATTATAAACCAGTAATTTTGTGTAAGAGAAATGCTTGAACACTTTTACAGCTATTTGTTTGACAAGTTTGGGGAAAAAAGCAGATAATGCTTAGCATTCCCATTTAGAGTGCTACAAAAATTTATTATTCACTGAGATTAAATTATAGTGAAATGAAAGTATGCGTATATGGTCAGTTCTTTATGAACTCCTGATAGCATTTAAAAAAAACATGTAAACTTAGCTAATTGTAAAACAAATGCACCTCCCCCTCAAGCTGTAGTTAATGGAGTTCTGCAACTGTATGGTCATGTTTGCTTTATAAAGAGGGCATATTCTACATTCATTTTACTTCATTCAACCTATTTTTTTTGTTATTCTCAGAAAGATAGTTCAATAAAGAAGGCACTACAGTTTGCATCAGTAAGCACTACTTATATATACATTGGATTTAATAATATATGAAGATAATCCTTCTGGCTTTAACATGCAATCTTAGAGGTTGATACAATTTTGACTATAGAACAGAATATTGCCAGTATAAACTCGGTCAAAAGTCTGAGTCTTGGAATTAATATAAAAGTTATGCTCCCTCTACAGACAAGCATATGAATAAATATGAATGATTTATCTCAGTATCTTGTTTTCTTTTTTTATTAAGAGTTACAGCCCTCTATATAATTCTTTCTTTGTTTCAGCAACATTTTCTGGAATGCTGCCCAGCACTGTCTGTTCTTATAGTAGGTGGAAATTAAAAGAATATAAAGGTGCCAAAACTAAATAGAACTGATTATTCTTTTTCCAGTGATATAAACCTTCCAAAACCCAAACTTTTAATTTCTAGCATCTTTAGCCTGTTGGGCTAAGCAGTCTAAACTAAGTGCCTCTTCTATTTGTCAAAAATTAACTGGCAGCTGCTAACAAACCATTTTCTCTCATTTAACTATTAAACCGTGAGAAACATCTAAGTTATGGAAAMTTTGCATTTTCATAGAGGGAGATCCTACTTGGAGGAGAAAGTATTTTCATTGCATTTGGGAGGCTCAGGTATGATGAAGCTCCTTACAGAGCACACGAACTTGGGAATGATCCTGGCTCCAGTTTTCAGATACCAGTGTTCCCCTGTGAAAAGTCAATGAATGTCCTGAATACGCAAATAGGTTTAGCTGCTGTGGCCTAAATATTGTTAAAAATCAACAATGGTGGTGAGCTGTTCAAAACTGCAGCCTCCTGTGCAAGGGTCCTACACAAAGGCCTTCGTGAAAATACTTCTGGAAATTGTGGACAACAAGAAAAGCAGCGTGAACTGTGTCTGATCTCATTTAATCTCTTGCATAGCAGGATCCAGCCCAGCCTGCGCAGATACAGGCTGCTGCATGCTGCTTTTGTTAAGTTGCCCTTGATGTTGTTCAAGATTGCATTCAAGCACTGGGTACAGCAGCCATGAACTCAGCAATTGTGAAGCACTTTTGAAAATTGTCACAAGAAAATCAAAGCAGAAGTAATATTAATAATATCACTGTTGTTCCTTTGTTGTGCTATTTATCCCCACAGTTAAGCTCCCATATTCTACTATCTGATGTTCATACCGGTGAGAAGAGACAGTTTACAGTCCAAACCAACAAGGGCTGATAAAGGAAAGGCTTATCCTTATGCCCTTTGTTCTCTTATTTTCTCCTTTTTCTGCTTACATTAGGAACTTCTTAGGGTTGACGGCCATGTCTTGCTAGTTGGGCAAAGCATGACACAACTGATTAACAAAAATACTCAAAACTGAGACCTGATACAGAGTAATGACAGCATGTAGTCTTTATTAGGATTTACTCTATGGAGGAAAACAAGGAAATAAATTGATGAGGAAAGCAAAAAGGCAAATAAAGGGTTAAAAATGGGAAGATTTCTTTATAGGTTATCCTAAACCATAGAGCAGCACCTTTCTAGTTTTTTTCCTTTGGTCTGTGTTTTCTTCTGTGATTTTAAAGGCGGGAAGAATACTATACACTAACTGTTGTTGTTGATGTGAAAAAACTCCTATTTTTGCATTTGTTTTGGAGCCTGTTTGGCGAATTTCCTTGAAATCAGCAAGGTTTGTGCAGGTCACTAATCTCAAATAATTAGTTCTGGAGTTAAGCCAGCTAAAGGGAAGCTCATCTTTCTCTTAAAGTAAGCGAACAGTGCAGCACGACAAGGGAGGGAGAGGTCTGGTGATTTGTGCTCTAGTGCTTGTTTCTGAGAATTGAATTTCGGATGTGTTACCTAAGAAAAGAATCCAAGTCAGATCTTGGGACCCAAAGAAAGAGCACAATGGGTCTTGCCACCACAATGAGCTACCGATACTGTCTGTAAATTCAGAGCTGTGAGGAATAAATGGATAGGAGAAAACTGAGGTACAAGATYGATAAAAACATAGGAAGTCTACTTTCATTTCAGTTTAACTGCATCCAAAATTTAGCTACTTACCTGAATTACAAGCAGAATTAAGAAACAATTTTTTTAAAAAGCAGGTTTGCTTTATTTCCCAAGATCTGGGGTAGCAGCAATAGCCTGCATGAAATGGGTCCCGTGTTCCTTCCACTTCTGCTCTTGCCTGCAAGTATTTCTTGCAGAGGCAGGTAAAGACGAGTCAAATATTCCTCTGGATTTTTCTCAGAAGAAATAGATTCTAAGTATGTATAAAGGGCTGAAGAAAAAGACTAGTTCTGCCCATCTTTGGTATTGTCTTTAGTTACAAAACAGGACATACTTTTAATCTGGTGGCAAAACTGGTATCACAGATCAAAGGGCATCATCTACTCAGCACAGAGCAGTCATCATAGGGTAAAAATCTGACCTCTTAGATACAAACCAAAAAGAGATTTGCCTGAGAGGTCTTCAGGACTGGCCCCCTTGGGAAATGCACACTTCTTGCTGATGAATGCTCTCTCTTACACTTGGTTGTAGAGCAAAACCTATAGCAAGGCTTGTTCTATAAGTTTAATTTTACCTATGGTGGGTGTACACCATGGGTCCTTCCCACTCCCCACCCCCCCAAGAATCTGAATTTTGAGCATCTTGGCATTTGTGTTTTGACTCTGTTTTCAGAATTACAGTACACCCTTAAAAGCCATTGATTTTGGATTAATTTGTACACACTAAGAATCTAAGAATCTCTCAGGAGTCTCCAGGTAGATTGCTAGAAAGTGTATTTCCAGAACAAGAGGGATTTTTCTGAAAACACTGACCAGGGTGTTGGACAACTGCTGAGAGGAGAATATCTGTCTTTTTTTTCAGTAGAAAGCCACAGAAAACAGGTTCACAAATGAAATTGTCATCAGATATTTGTACAGATGTCAATTAAAAACTCTAGAATGGGCATCAGATACAGCAAATCAAGAAAACGTATATAAAACCTTTTATTGCTGAACCAGGAATGTCTGTTACTAGTGACAAACTTTAGTGCTAGACCCATATAAGTCTGTTTCAAATTTGTTTACCTGCTTTTTGTATGTTGGATGCATTTCATTTCAACTGATGGAGGCTTTAAGTTTTTGATAACGTCAGTCATGACGTTACAGCATATGTTATAACAATAATATTTTTTCTGTCATGGATCACTTAATTATGTTAACTAATATCTTGGCAGAAAATGCAGTGTGGCAGAGCCTCTGTCACCCAAGGACCCTTGTGGGGTTCTGTTATTTCCCATGAAAACCTAAAAAAGAATTTACAGGGGACAATGGATTCTGGTAGAAAATAATAAATGACTGCTCACTGGAGTAAGCAAATGAAGCAGCATTTAATGCATCTTTGTGGTAGACTTCTGAGCCTCTGTTCCATTTGAAGCACAGCTGGCATGTGCTGAACTTTCTTTAAGTCACTATTTTCTTGTCCTGGAAGAGTGGCTCATAACTATATACTGGATCAGACAATTGTGGTTTTCTYGCTTCCAGTCTTTCTGTTTTGTGGTAACAATCATTTCTTGGTAGCCTGATGGTGACCCTGGGATAATCACCTTTGTTAGTTAATTACTTTGGGGAGCAAGCATGGGATCAGATCATTTGTGCGTGATTAGTGGGTCTGGAAATACGAGGAGGCTGATAGCTTTGTACGTGTGCGCAGATACACACGTGTGGAAGTAGACCATTTGCTCTTCTGTTCCTCTCTATCACTTATTAAAATATTTGATATCGCTGTAGTAAAAAGTGTGACTTTGAGATCAGAGTGATGGATGCTTTGCCTGCTGTTGTGAGTATGTAGTCAGTCATATGGACAAGTAGCTGTACTCACAAAGTTGTAGCGGCAAGTCGTTGTGATGACTATTTCAAAAGATGGAATCAGACTCATTAAAAATCTAGGTCTGCATTTCAAATCACCATATGGATATCACTATAGCCTGTTCAGTAGCTTACAACATATATTTGACCCTACTTGAGATTTCTTGAATTAGAGAGCTGCTTTTAATTGTTTGTAAGTACTAATGGATCTGAATTCTACAAACTTTGTCTCACGTGTGGGTGCATACAGTATGCACTTCCAGTGTGTCTGCCAATGCAGAGCCATAGGCTATTTTTCACATTCTTGATTATAGTGCGGTTAACGTATCAGCAGTACTTCTGCTGCATTAATCAACAGTGTTTATTTCTGTATGATTTGTATCAGTTTGGGTCTGAATACACAAATATTCAAGTTTAAAATTTTAATTTCTACCACTCTATTTCCAAGTAAAATATTTAATAGAAAGTCAACAATTAGGCATGGCAGTAGGCGTATTTAGTTTCAAATATGGAACAGTTGATGTCATTAAAGAGTTACAAATGCTCTTTGCGTATAACTAGTCTTGTGCTCAGGCCCTAACATTTCAAGGACTTGGATACATGTTAAATCAATGGCAACATTCATATATGAAAAGTTAAGTAAATGCATGAATGTCTTTGCAGGATTGAGAAGTAATTAAGTAGAATGTTAAAAAAAATACTGTTATGATCTTATCTAATCTAAAAGGATGCAGTATTAAGGCTTACTATTTTAGCTGGTTGTACAAGTAACACTTTCACAAACACTTCTATATATGAAAACGTGGATGTTTTCAAGAAAAACACTCAGAGGCTGGTTGAATAGATTTTACATTTTTGGCTTTCAGTATTACAATGTGCTGTTACTGCATTAATTTCCATCTAAGTGAACAGTAGCAATATGTTGCTATTTCAATGTGTATAAGCTTGGTGGCAGATTTTTTCATCAGTGGCCAGGAACCATTTTCTTGTTACTACATTGAATTAAAAATGTATTAAAAAAGAAGCAGCTCTGCTTGCTGTAGAGAGACAGTTTGCAATGTTACCAGTGTTAAGATATTGGTATTTATTCTGAGGAGTAGGGAATTAAATGAAATAAGAGAAATTTATAGAAAAATAAGAAATCTCTCTGCAAAAGAGATCTGGGGAAGATGGCCAAAGTTACCCTGTCAAGAGCAGCGACGTAGCCAGGATAGCTGTGCTACTCTACCAATTCGGTGTGCAACACTTTTTTATCCCCTTTGTCAGCTGTTCATAAGTGATTTTTTTCACTTGTTTAAAACTTATGAATAATGTTTATTCCCATTTTGAATAGTGTATGATCTTTGGTTAAACAGCGCTATCTAAATGAAATCTTGTTATCTTGTATATAAGAAGGTAATAATAAGATTTCTTTCAAACACTTATTAGCCGGCTTCTTAAATGGCCACTTTGAGCCTGCAACCACTTGCGTCTGGTAAGTGTAACAGATCAGCCGTTGAAAAAGCTTTTTCCTGAAAAAGGATAGCTTTTGAGTTCTAGCGGTGGCCAAGCAATTGGTTTGGTTTTTGTTTTGTTTTTACAAAAATAGGTGGTGCTGTGTTCTGCTAATTCTGATTCAAAGGGATCTAGGTGAAGTCGTGGCCAGGTAATTGAAATACCTATGCATTAACAATATGAGCACAGCTGTTTTTCTGCTATTAACTAGGCATGTTAGAAAAATGATCTTGCTTTTATACAGTTAAAAACCAGGATGAAATTTTTGTAAGTGTTCTGTATTCAAAATATGGCCAGCTGATGATTACAAATATTACCACCCAGTATCTATGACTCTGTCGCTGCATGACGCATTTATGCTTGTTGAAATGAATCATGCCTTTCTGGTTTAAAAAATTCCATTTTTATCTGCATACCTGCTATTGACAACAAGATTCCTGCAAATCCTGTAATAAGCAGTAATTGATAAAACATGATATTCAAGATGCATTTAAGATGTCCTGTGCCATATTTTCCTGAAAAAAACCCATTATTCCTGATAGAGCAGTGTAACTCTCCCGAGGAAGTTTTCCCCTAAATCTCAGAAGTAAACAGTTCTCTCCATTTGCTGTTCCACCAGCACTATTCCATGAGAGCTCGTGGTGAGCCCAGGCTTGTTAGATGCTGAGCAGGACTGGGATTTTTCTCAGAGATTGCTCATTAGACAAACAGAACATTTTCCTGAGAAATTCCAGGGTTATGGAAGTGGTTAGTATTCATTCTCTTGCTCAACAGTAAAGATTTTTTTTTTTATCATCATCAACGTGGTTCACTTCAATAATTTACCTAAAAACCTAATTTTCTTATTATTTCTGAATTACTTATTTCAAGTAATCACTTTCATGTCAACTAAATTTCAAACAAAAATTGAAAGCTAAATTTCAAAGGATCAGTACCTGAAAAGATTTAAAAATTATAAAAGTTTTTCAGAAATGTCAATATGACTGAAATAGCTAGAATGAAAATTTTCTAACATAAATTTATTTAATTTTCAAAATCTGAAAAACAGAAAGAAGATGCAAAAGAACCACTCTCCAGCTGCCACTCATACTCAGTAGCTGTATGTAACATTACTGTACATACTGATTCGAGAATGCTCAGCGTGTTAAAAAAGTTAGAACCAAACTACAAATCCTACAAGGGGCTGAGAGCCTACATTTAGTATTTTGTTACCTTTAAGTCATATTTGCACAAATGGGAATATATCCTGAATTGATCAGGGTTTGTGTTGTTGGCAAAACTGCTTTCTCCATCAGAAAATGACAGGTCATCAAAACAGATTTTTTTTTTTATATCAATTTTCCACTTTGATTGAATGTTGTCAAAAAGATCTTGCATGTGTCGGGATTTTTCTTTAGAGCAAGAGGAATTCACAACATTATGAATAAGATGCCCATTTAGGGGGTTAGAAAGATATCAGTTCATATCTTGCTTGACTTGGCTCTGTTTTGGGCTTTGTTTTAATGTTGAATAGAGATTAGTTTCAAAACCTCAACATTTTTCACAAAACATTATTATTTTCCAGCCCTCTCTAGGTTTGAGGGCTCTGAGTAAGTGCAAAAGGTATTCTCAAGCTCATAAGACAGGAGTGAATGCGTTTATTGATGCCCTTGAGAATAACACTGTGTAGCAAGGATTGGTAAAGTGGATAATCAAAAAGTAGAAACATTTGAATGTATGTACAAAATTCTGTGTATGTATCCTAAGACTGGGTTATGGGTTTGATTGTAAGTATTGTAAACCAACTAATTTTAAATGAAATTTAAACTTGATTGAATCTCAGCATGAAGATGCCAACATTCAAATTGATTCATTAGCTGACCTGAATTCTCTGATAAAATTTACTAGCATGCATAGGCAGAGGATTTATTCTGGATGATGTTCATGTCATTAACAGGAACCAACACCGGCAACATACACATAATGTCGGCCCACAAAAAAAAAGAAAATAAAAGACTATTTTAAACACTGCAGTTATTTTAAAAAAGCAAATGCTCTATCATGTTAAAATAATTTTAAAATTTTTTTTACTTATCACCTTACAAGTGGTACAACAGCCAGAAGGCAACACAATGGAAGTTTTTGTTGAGCAGATTAATGCTTGCTTCAAGAAGCTAGTGTGCCAATAGAGGCACACACCAAGTGAAGCTAACATACTGGGTGAATTATGTGTCCCATCACACCAATGACTGCAGAGCCATAAAACCACCCTAAGTGTTCTAGTTACAATCAATTACATCATGCTTTAATCACATTTTAATGATGTATTAACCAAGATTTCAACAGCAATTAGTTTAATGGGTGTTTGCCTTTTTTAAACTATTTTAACTGTGGCTATATCCAGGAAGATTAAAAAAAAAAAATAAAGCATTGATTGTGACCTCTTTCTTCTCCAGCAGTTTTGTGTGATGGGATTGAAGASATTTTTTCAGTTACTAAGCATTCATGACTCTGAAGTAATAACGTGTTTGACTTTGTGTGATTATATACTGCGAGATTTTTCTCATCTAGAAAGATTATGCAAAATCTAACATACTACACTGGAAATAGCTAATGCATCTCCTATCCTTTAGGGCAGAAAGTGTTACATTGCCTATTGATATCTAGGCAAAGGTAAGAGAGAAAGTAATCATACTAATCATACTAATTTTTAATAGAAGGGTTTAGAAAAGTTCTGCAGCTGCCCGTAATATTCCCGTTGATACACATTTTCCTTATAGAAAACTGACAAACCTCTCTGGGAATCCAGCTCCCTTTAAAGCATTCCTAAGAATATTAACAGATAAAGAAAAGAGATTTCACAGCAAAACCCACATAAAAACCCATATTAGGAGTGATACCAAACTTAAAGAATGTTGTAAAATGAGCATGGAAAAATGTACAAAATGAATTCATGCCCATTTACGTGCTTTCAGTCAGGCTACCAGATAACAAAGCCTCTGTCTTTGTGTTAACACTGCAGATTAGGTCAAGTTTTTACCCCTCTGAGCTCTTTTCCTGTAAATGACGGGTTTTGATGTGAAACAAGCAACATGTCAAAGCAAGTTGAAAGATGTAGGCATTTTATGCCATGTCACAATGACAGGCCGGTGAATATTTGGGCCATTAGGGGCTTATTAGTGAATAAATGACCAGATGGTTCAGTGATGCACAGAGATGGACAGAACTGGATGCTACTAATCAGCACTGTCTGTACTTGATGTCAAATCACATGACACAGTAACCCATGGATACCGAATAAAAGTTACCATTAGCAAGTCAATTTGATATCTGTGTGGTGTAAACAGACTTATAACTGCACTTCAGAGCTGCCTGTTGTTAAGAAGAAATAATGGTAGAGTATTTAAATAAACACACTCTCCTCTTATCAAGTTATGATAAATATAAATAGCATTTCAGTTCCCAAGACCTCCTTTTTATTCTGAGGGGACTGTGGAAGGACATTTACATACTAGACTATCTCCACAGACAAAAAGGCTGGGCTGGAAATGCTGTAAAAGAGAAGCATGAGACACTTTCTTCGAACACCATGGTTAGAACATCAAGGGATGCTTTGTTTGTGCGTTTCTCACAGGAATGCAAACTTTGAGACTAGGACCTGTTTTCTGGGGGRGAGGTGTTTGCAATTTGGTATATTCAACGCTTCGATTTTTTTTTACTGATGTTGATATATGTTTGCTTGCCACTACCTTAAATTTTTCCCCGTGGGTTTTTGAAAATTTATTTTGACAAGCCCTTGTTAGCAAGTCATTTCTAAAGCATTGCATCAGGGTTAGAAGCTTTGGGTATTCAGTAAGGACCAGATCCTGATCCAGGAGCCGATCCTGAACCACTGTTGCAGAATAGGCAGTGCCACTCTGAACGGWGGGGGCGAGCCGAGGCTGGGGAGAGGGGAGGCTTCGCCGCTGCACTAAATCTCTGTGAGCTTAAACTAAAAGGTAGTTTTGCCTCGAAATTTGGTGGAAGTACGTTTGCAGACTGTAGAGATTTGGGGTGTATCCTCATCCCTAAGCCCATGGCAAACATGCCAGTAATGCGCTTTCTTTAGGCAGAAATATATGCGTATCTGAGGCATGCTTTACTTCTCTCTTACAGTTCTTTGCAGCAAATGAGAACAAATGCAGTGTTATGACCAATGATTTTTGATGATGTACTAATGTGATTTACAAGGTATTTTGAAATACTTAAGAAAACTTGCTTGAATTTTTCAGTCTGAAGAATCAGATGTAAATGTATGTTACCCCTTTTCTATAAAGGTGATGATATTAGCATATGAATTTTATGTAGTGGGTGAATAATGTAGTAATATTTGGTGGCTCTAGCAGTGTTTAACTATGAGTTCCCCTTAACCCCAATTTTACCTCTCTTGCACCTCCTTTGTGGAAAGAATATGGAAAGGGTTTTATGGTATGAATCATGGAAACTGAAATTTGCTGTTCCCGTGATTAAATAAGGATTCAGGTAAGAATTAGGCAAGTCCAATAAGAGAAGCACTACTATGTAAGCAGTCAAAAATATGCTTGTGTTTTGAACATATTACAAACTCGAATTAGCAAGAAATATAGCGGAACAGATTACAATTGTGGAATATGTTGCCTCTTTTAAAATCCTGGTTGGTAGCGTGAATGTATTTTTTTACAGAAGACACAAAGATAATAAAACAGTGTATATTAATTACATAGGGTTGTCCTTTGGGAACATAATGCCACACTGCTTATATTGCTATAGTAATCATTGCAACTCTGTATAAGCCAAAACATTAACATTTTTAACTGCATCTGATCCAGTGATCATCTGAAGGTGCTTGGGGAAAAAGTAAAAGGAAACAGGACACACATAAAGGGATCCTTTGGCTGGAATTGGTGGTATCCTGATGTTATAGAGGCTGAAAATCAAAATGGGTTAGAGAAGTTTGTGGGAGAGAGTTCACCAGCAGTTATTAACAACAGTGGGCTTGGTTCATCCTCCAACTCAGGAAACCCCTACACAATCAATTGCTGGAGGCTGGGAAGCACTACCATGCTAAGGGTGCTCTTAGGTTGGTCTTGTTCCTTTAACTAAACATCCTCCAGTGATCATTGCTTTCTTTTTTTTTATATATTAAATTCTCCACTGACGTAATTTTAAAATCCCTCTAAGTTGGGAGGAAAAAGTTCTTTATAGCTTATGTTTTCCATTCTAGACCTGGAACTGAGACATGCCTGCAAGCTTTAACAAAAGTCTGAAAAATGCAGTGGTCTACCCAAAAGGTTCAGCTGGCCATTCCTGAAACCTCAGACCGCATTTCAGTCTGAACTAAATTTTGAATGAATTTGGGATAACTTCACCGATTTGAGTAGAAGCCACTGCAATCTTGGTAGTTTCAGCACAGGCTGAATKAGAGTTCATACTCTTCTTTTAATAAAAAAATCCAAGTTGAATTCTGTAGTTAAGAGAGTCTACAAAGAGAAGACACTAAAGAGAAGTGTCATATAAATTATGACATTTATTTCCTGCAGGTTTTATTTCAACTGTAAATCTGATGCACAGGGGTTACTGCTCAGCAGATTCTTGTTGTAGCAGCTTTCCTGTTCCAGTTGCGACAGACTGCTTTCTACCGATGGTTTTCTCTGGGTTTGCGTAGTCAGTTGGCTAAAAACTGGCAGTCCAGTATCACTCTTTGCAGATGGGCAGGTGTCAAGACATTCAGAGGGTATCTTTTTTCTGAAAATAACGATGTTGTCATCATGTTTTCTGTTGATGACAACAATGTTACTCCAAAAGAAATGCAACTTTCTTAGAGCAGTAATACTGTATAGAAATATCTCATTTTTAGAAAAATTGTTTTTGAATGGAAATAAATTTTTAAAGTAAATTCTATGAAAAAACTTTCTGTATTGATATATGTAATATTTGCATGGCAGTAATAAATAATCTTGAGAAGAGATGTAAAATAGTTGTTGTCACTTCTGGTGGCTCTCGTGCCAGATAATGGTTGCTCAGTAGAAATGGCCAAAAGCCCTCAGCCAAAATCAAGAGAAATGCAGCGAAAATCTGGGTGTCTGCAACCTCACTGCAAAATGTAGGTACCTGACAAACGCATTGAGAAAAGGATCAATGTGGGTATGCATGCAAATGTGATGGATGTTTTCCTTCTAACTTTCAGGTTTGAAGGCACGTGCCGGTACCTTATTGCTGGCTGGAGATTGTTTAGGGTCATCAGAGTCTCTGGAAGAAACTTTTCCCTCTCTCGCTTTGTGGTGCCAGCTTTCCACCTGGCCTGTACAGTTCAGATGGCGATTTGCTCTGTGGCTTGCTGGACACCAGCAAGGGTGCTGTGGTGACACGGAGGACACAAGGTGTGCAAGAGCCCAGGTTTTGCCAGGCCTTTGGGTGAAGACTGCCTTGCTGTTGCTCAGTTTTCTTAACTCACGCGTAACTCAAACCAATCTAAGGTAAAAGGCATTAAGTAGCGTATTTTTGTAAACATCAAAAACTTGAAAACATAGTTTACAAATCTTTACGAAATGCAGAAGTGATGACAAAAAAAAAAGAAAACTATGTGTAGATCTGCTTAAACTAAGATTACACCCAATGGGTCATCCTTGTCTCTGTGAGATCTGGAACACTTACTGCATGAACATCGGTGGAGTTCAGCTCCATATAAGTTTCTGTAAAGCTTTTTTGCTCAGTGGTGACTATCCTGAAGGAACAGGTCTGTGAGCAGTTTGGTCGGGGTGAATGTGAATTCCAGCAGCCTTCTGGCTGCTGGGAGGAGGARGAGGAAGAGGAGAGACTATCCAAAGCACACCACCCAGGGGTGCAACAGTAAGAAGGGAGCCTGAAAGTGCAGAGAAATAGGAAAGCCCCCCACAAAGCAGTCAGTTGAAAATTTTAGTATGTATTTAGTAATCTGTAATTAGTCAAAGATTAGACAAATACTTTGGAGGACAAATCTCATGAATTACTAACAGCTTTAGAGAAAGATTTCAAAGAACGTCTTAAGTAATTGTGTTAAATTGTGAGTCTTAGTGGACATGGAGGAAAATCTGCCTGCCCACTTAATGCCCATTTCTGTTCCCATTGAAGTCAATTAGAGTTTTGACATTGCCTTTTGCGGAAAAAGCCTGACCCTGTATTTAGTGCATTACTTTGAATAATTGTAACATACCTGCAGAATGACAATGGAAAAATTATGTCTGTGACCCGGTGCCTCTGGTGGCTTTGTTATAAGTTTGCTGAGGATGCAGCAGCTTCATATAAGCTGCTGCTTATTTACCAATTAATTTACCTGTGTATATATGAGTAGCTCTTTTGCTGTGTTTTCTAAGCAATTCAGTTCTGATATGCATCCTTTGTTTTCAGTGACAGGATGTGTGGGTGACTGGGTGTGCGTGACCACAGGCTTCCCTGTCATCAAATGTTGGGATAATTTTCATGATTACCTGTTCTTTTAGCAAATTAATTTGAGCAAGTCTCCTATTTGTCTTATACCTTCAGAGATTTGGGATTTGAGTCAAACTCCTATCAGAAAAGCAAAGCAGCTGATCATTACATCTCTATTCCATACTCCAGTTCACTTTTATGAAGTTTATAAAGGAAGATTTTTAACACTTAAAAAAAATATGTTGACTTAATTCTGCCTTGACAGAGAGGGTATTGGTTGGTGTTACTAATCCAGCAACTTCTTTTTTCTAATCACTGAGTTCTAGTCATGAAATTATTTTAGTATCAAAATATGCAAGTACATGTGTGTGTGTGTTTTTGTAAATGTGCATACATACATTAGGTGAGCTGCATATAGGAAACATAATGTCGTCTGGCTGTATCTGAAAAGCACTCTCAGAAACTGCTCTGTTTGATGTGGAAGCTGGTCTTGTAAAATTCTCTCTCTTAGTATTTACTGACAACCAAAACCCCAGCAATCTTCTCAGTACTCCATTTGCCCTTTCTACTTATSCCCTGACTGAACTCAGAGGGTCGTATCCCCCCCACGCTGGTGATGCCCCGCTTGCGGTGTTAGCGCGGATTGCTGAAGGAACGGGAAGAAATCCTGCTGCCTTCATTGCTCCTGGCCCAATGGAGCAGCATTTATGCTTTTGGCATTTAAAATAATTCAAATTAGGAAAGCAAGTTCCCCACTTCAGATGCTAAAATTCTGTACCACCAAGTGATGTAGCTTTGTATGCTCTTTCAGTGACAAAAGCAGCCCGCCAAGTGAATGGAAGAAAATAAGTCTTTTGAGAGGCATGAGCAGACTTCATGTTCCCAGACAGCCTTCCATCCTGTGAGCATGGGGTGAGAAGTACTTTAGTTATGGATCCTCTAAAGCTTCATGATACCTCATGCAAGTGCACTTCAGTAGCAATTTCTGATATTGCTGTGTTTCATATTTTCCAAACTAATAAGTTTTAATATTAATTTTTACCTAGGCTGGGGCAAAAGCAGCTATCTGAAAATACCAATTTTACAGAAAAAGAATGATCAACTATATAAAAGAACAAATAAGCAAACAAAAAAAGATCTCTATTTTCTCTTTCCTACTCTGTTCTTTTTCTCTACTCTGTTCTGCCTTTTTTCATTCCCTCTGTCTTGAATTAATTTTCTCCTCAACTGACCAGGAATTATCAAGAAGCAAATCTGACTATGGAAAGGCACGATGTTCCTTTTCTCACTTTCTTTGGGCAAAAAGACAAGTTACGAGTGAAATACCTCCTAACAAGAGTAAAGAAATCATGGAAATTTCTTCTTTTATGACCGTGTGCAGGTGAGAACCCAAAACACTAACAAAACAGACACCATCTTCTCCTAATATTTCCAATTCACATTGGAGTTCACTCTCCCTGACAAGTTCTTGGTCATCAGCTGGTAAAAGAGGGGAAAGCTGAAGAGACGCTGCTCTCGCACGAGAGACAGAGGAGAGGGAATTTTTCTCCCTGTTAACAGCAGAGATGCTGTGGCAGTGCCCTTTCTGAGTTGAGCCCTAACCCTGAAGCAGTGCATTAGGGCTTTGGGTAGACAGCTCAGTGCAGGAGAGCATAAAAGGCTTACTCAGCTCTTCGTACAAATTTTCCATCCAAAGACAAAGCAACAGACTGTTCTGGAATGTCTGAAAAATTAGATGCAATATAATTGTTTCCTTCAAGCATCACAGCTCTTGAAGTATAGACTGTGCCATAAAAGGCTCCTCCCTGTTCACTCCATCTTTTATTTACCACATGGGTACCGCATCCTAATGTCAGACTGCTTTATGCTTTTACTAGCATGCTGCTTTCAGCAGGCATTATTAAAGAGCTTCACCTGCCTCAGTACTTCCTAAATGTATCCAACACATGAAAACAAATCTTCGGATTATTCAAAAATGTTTGAACTTCTCTGAATTTCGTTGTATGTTTCAAATGTTCAATACTTAAAATTTCTTGAAAATTGCAGTTTGGGGGTAGCATTGATTCCTACCTTTAAGTAGCTCCTTAGTTTAGAATAAATTTAAATATTTTGGGCAAATCTCAAAAAATTAAATGTTGGTCTTTATTTCATATAGATACCATTTATTTTCAATCCAAAGAAATATCACTGTGTATTAAGTCTTATACAATTATAATGTTGTTTCCACTGATGATGAGGTTGGCTTTAGGACATGGGTAGTATCATATCCAAAAAGTAGCTTAAAATTTTGATTTATGGTGAGCAAGATGTTTAGCTGTTAGGATGGATGCCTCATGTAATAAATATCCTTAACTGATGACCTATCAAGAAACACAATAAATCTAAAAAAAAAAGCAGCCATATATCTTAAATATGTCTAATAACAGATAACTTCAGCTTTTAAAAATTGCTTTTGGTTTTCTTATCCAAAAAGATACTTTCCCTAGTCTGACAGTAAGAGAGATCCATTTATTAGTTTTTCACAGCCGGAGATGTCACATAGTTACTGTTGGTAAACAAGCTTCCCCAGAAGCTGACTATACCATCCCTATCTGCAAAAATCTAGACATCGCTTCTGCGGGCAAAAAACTGTGACTGGGACAGATTGAGGGGAGGAAAAACGCCATCTCTTCCATCAATGATGATGATCATGGGAACATGGAATATGACTGAAAATTCGTTGAACTTTGTTTCCTCTTGAGTTGCAAGATATGGTCCCTTTGCATGAAGAGTCCATGCATTGTTCCAAATGCATAAAAAAGCATGCTCACAATTTAGAGGAACGTGTAGAATTTATATTTACGCTACTACATTTTGGAAAGATGAATCTACACAGAGCTGTGTATTCACACACCCTGTTCAAAGCATCGAACTTTGTTTAGAGCCCTTTGGAGATCCCCGTCACTGAACAGGGAGCCCATCTTCATTCACAGGTATGCCAGCTTGATGTCTAAACTGACCCTACCTACTATCAGAACATGTGGGAAAAAAGGTGAGATGCTGCCAGTGCCAGGGTACTGTTACTGAACAGAGTTGTGAGCCTTGCCCACGATCCTGGATGGCTTTCTTCGCTTTACTAAAAATGATTGGAAAAGGCCAAAGAAATATTGTTGGGAATTAAAATGTGTCAAAAAGGAATGCATAGTTTTGTTGTAGAGCTGAAGAGACTCTTCTACTGTAATGACTCCTGTTTTCTCTTGCAGTCAGTTGAACATGAGCAAGTCCTCACAGGAAGTCCTTCATTGTTTACTTTCTTTTTCATACAATCATTATTTGTTATCAAAATTATTTTAATGATATGCTTGCCTGTGGTATTTTGGGCAATATGCTTTCATCTGTGGGTGGACAGTGGAGTCAAATAACACCAAAGATCTTCTCTAAGGTAGGGGGGGAAAAAACCTTCCTGTATCTTTATTTTTTTTTTCCTCCTTCCAAGAGAAAATATGGACTAATTTTTAAATTCAGAGGGATTTTGAGACTGAGCTTTAAAATCCTAGGGTATATGTGTGAAATAATCTACCAACTAAAAGCTATGGGCTGGTCAGCTGACCTACAACCCCTGCTACTCTGATACTCTCCAGTGTGTAGTAGTATATGATTCATATGCACTTATTTCTGACTGTGTTCATCTTCGAAATAATCACTTTGTTCTAGATAAATGTGTTCAGTGGTATGACTACTCCATCCGTCATATTAGGTAGGGTTGTGCAGCTGAATGTAGCTCTATTCCAAATAATGATGGTCTCTAATATTTTCCTGAAAATGTGGGTAATTTATTATCATAGGCTAATTATGCCCAATACGGCTGCAGGCTGACATTTATTGCAAGAGGTGTGCTGGAGGGAGCCACGAGGCATTGCGTTGTCACTGGAGCAGTTTCTGGGAAGGAATTTAGCTGCTTGTCCAGCATTTCTGCCAGAGCTCTGGGAAGCGTTTCCCTCCCCGCAGTGTGCTGGATGCATTCGCTTTTCCCCTGTTTCGGGCAGGATTGATGCTTACCCATACCTCTCCTTGGTTAGGGAGCACAAAAGCTCCTTTTCTCCCCACACCAGCTCCTGGGCAGGAGAAGCACAGTTGCTTTGTTTCAATGGCAGGCACCTTCTCACCTAGACCAGCCTCAACAGTGACTGGATTTGCAGAACACAGATCCCCACACCCATGGCCTTGGTTTCTTGTCCAAGTGGCAACTTCCAACAATTTCTCCTCCCCTTCTCTGAATGCACAGTCAGGGGATGCAAAGCAGTAAAATCCTGGTTTACAGCCATCTGCTTCTCATCTGGGACAAATACAGCTCTCTGAGCCTGTGCAGGAAAACTCAGACCCAGAAACTTCTTTCAGGATGTGATCTCCCAAGCAGAAGGAAGAAATGTCACCCAGTCTTTCTATTGCAATTTAACCCTTTCTTCTGGGTGTTATTCTTCCATTGCTGTTCTTTGCTCAGAAATTAACAGCTGAGGAAAACATCATTTTAACTGCTGTGCTGTTCATCTTGGGAATTACTCCAGGATAGCTCTACCTACTTTCAGATCAATGACAATATTTTGTTGACCTCAATGGGGATGAACACTACCTTTATTTTTTATTATCTATGCATGAAATAGCTCAGTTCTCTGAATTATTMTTTAATCCCAGTTTTATAATGTTTACACTTCTCTTTTTGTGAGTGTCTTGCTACTGTGACCAAAGTATCACTAAGAATTTTATCAGAGCCTTCCCATAATTTTGAAAACTTCTTTTAGGTCACATCTGTGGCTGTTATTTTCCAGGGAGAATAACTCAACCCCCTTAACCTTTTCTTACAACTTAGATTTTAGAGACCCGATATTATCTTTGTTACCCTACGGTACATCCTTTGCAAGGCAGTATTGTGCTTCCTGTATCACAGCGCCCAGCCCTGCAAATAGGTCTAGGTAAGCTCCCTATGGGTTATAGCTATTAAAGATCATCTTATACAGAAAGTGTATCACCTCCTGTTTACTCTTCTATCCCCTTGCTCATAGCACTTGATGTTGTTTGCCTCTCTGCCTGCTGCTGTGCACTAGGTTGATGGTTTCAGTGATTTTTCTACAATAACTCTCCAAAGCCGCCAGCTATGGTAGGTTGCTTCACCCGGGAAGGGACTTGGCCATTTCACCATCAGGGAATTGATGCTGGGTAGTCCTGGGAAATGGCAAAAACATATTAATCAAAGTGCTTTGCGGAAATATTACTGTTAGTGAAAGCAATCACTGCAGTGTATGTAATGATTCTGGACTGTGAAATGATATTTGAGGCCAGGGAATAAAACCACATCAATTTAGTGATTAATTTTGACAAAAACAAAACTGTAGAAAGCTTTTTCTATTATTGTTGTCTTTGTGGAGCCATTCACAAGCAGCAATAGCATCAGCAGAGTTCACAGCTGCTTTATTAGAGGTGCCATTCAGAGGTGTTTGATTTTGAGGTTCACATAAGGTGAACAGCCAAGACAGCAGAGAGCATCCTCTGGTTGGTCAAATTGGAGAGATGTTCAGACAACCAGACAGTCAGTGACTTCTGGGCCAGTGATTAATTTACTGAGAGTTTAGGCAGAAGTGTTTGTTCGTTCTTTAATTATCTCTGAAGACCAAAATAAGCTTGGGGTTTATAAGCAGGTTATGTGTTTGTTTGGGGTGACTTTTAGGGGAAGCGTTCCTCCTCGATGTCATAATTTGTACTGGGAAACAAAAAGCAGAATCACTTTTTAGCCCAGTTAAGTGTGTTCATCTAATTATTGGAGATTAGAGTTCACTGCTGTCATACACGGGTTTTACTGGAGCGCCTGTGGTCCAGCGCCCTGTCTGCATAAGTCTCTCCAAGCAAGGCAGTAACCCGCTGTTGGCGGGGCGGCCAGCAGTCCCTTCACCTCTCCACCTTTGATGGATGGTAAAAACGAGATAACTCCCTGTGAAAACAGGGCAAAATTCTCTTCAGCACAATTACAGAAAGTGCGATTGAAATGAAGTTTAGGGAGGTGAAGAAGAAATGATGAAGAGCTCAGGTACGGTCACAGTGTTAGAAATGACCCTATTAGATTACCTCCTCTTTCTTCAGACCGCAGAAGACACCTGCCTAGTATTGGGCAATACTTTTGACCTTGATTCCCTAAGCTCTCAGAGGAGGAAGGAAAGCACATGCATTTGCTAGGCTATTAGGTGACTTTGGTGGTACAGGAAGGGAGAGCTAAATGCTGCTTCGGATGACTTCTAAAATCTTAGCAAGATGAAGGAGCTTTGCCCAGGCCAGGTAAAAGGGAGAAGGAATTATCTGAATGAAAAGAGGGGTATATCAGTGAACACATAAGTAAATTATCATGTTTATATCATATAATTGTCATACGCGAGAGTGAGGTCCAGCACTCAGCCATTGATTTGAGGCAGTGTCCCTTGATGTACGTGTCAGCTAGTGGCACGCACACAAGACCACTTGGGATGGCCTTTGGTTTGCCATATTAGCTGTAGATAATGTTACTCCTAGATATGACTGAGGGAGCAAGTAATTTATTTTGAAAACACTTCTTATCCAGCAGTTTTTAATTTTCCTTTTTCACCCACATCCAGTTTCATCAGCCTAGAATTTATCTCTAAATTTCAAGTAAGCACCAAATGCAAGCCTCTGGAGGACGAGTTGAAAGATGCTGTACAGCTACATCAGGGGTAGGCAGCCAAGTCACACGTGGCTCTTTGGCTCTGTGAAAATGTGGGCTCAGCTGGAGCCCGGGAGGGCACGTAAGCCTGGTGCTGTGGGAGGAGGTGAGCAGGCGGYGTGGCGAGGGCACTGCAGTTTCGGGGGCGAGAAATGGGATATTCTGAGAGCTGGCGCAGCCCTGTATCGTGGCTGTTTGTCTCACCGTATGGTTTATTTTTTTGATCCTTGGTCATTGTTGGATAGGTGATTGTAAATAAGTTTGAATTTAAAATCCTTTCAGAAATGTGAAAAATGTGCAGTTTAGAAAATATAAATGTGCAGTTTCCATGTGATCTGAAGTACTACCCCCAAACAGTCAACAGATTTATATTAAAACCATACTGTGCATAATTTTTAAACATTTCTGCCCGTTTGGAAAAGTAATAAATTTTGTTTCCTATTGCCAGCAGGTGCGTTAAACTGCAAAAGAGAGAGGATTTAGGAATATGTATGAGCTAATGACAAATTTTAAGTACTGTATCAATAAAGACATTAAAGAGGTGATAGAAAATGAGAGAGGCAGGATCCTTTCTATCGATCGCCAGACCTGGGAATGCTGTGGTAGCTGTGGGCATCGCTGTGTTTCATCACTGTCCTACGCATCCACTACATCTGCAGAGAATGATGTGACACAGAGCTGTTATTGCTGATCCTGAACAAAGTATCAGCTGATTAATTAGAAAATGGTTATTCTCAGCCAGCATACTATTGAAGAGTAAGCTATTAGGTACTACTATTATTAATAACTGCTCCTTTATATTGCAGCAGAATTACTGTTTTAAACCAGGCCCTCCTGCTTGCCCCAGAGAGTTTGCAGCCTGCTGCTAAGCTTATGCCTTGAAGACCCTACAGAAGGAAGGTAACGTAAGAAACGTACACCAGCCCTGTAGGCTGTGCTTCAGGCTTCCCGGGCAGAGAGGGAACCGCGTGGTCTCACTCCCAAACCTTCCACGGGCATCRCAGCCTGCCCAGCACCCTGGCAGGGCACAGAGGCACTCAGGATGTCTCTCTCATGGTTTAGTAAGGTATAGGGTATTCCTTGAGGAAAGCTCACATGAACTAAGACACAAGTAGGGTTTTACGGTTTTTGTTTTGTGTCCCCACCCTCCCTTTCTCTGTTTCTAAACTGTGAGGAAAAAAACCACAAGATGCCTGGACATAAGTGGGCTGGGAAATATATTTTTTGTAATTCCTTTTAGCCTCTATATTATTTAGAGGGTATAAGAAACACACCAGTAACCATTAGACTTGCTGCTTTTCTGTCAAAGTTTACTTTTTACTTTTCTGTCATATTTTTTCAAAGTGCAATGTGAAATCTAATAATGATTTCTTTTTCCATGTATCTGCTGAAACAATCGGAAATATAACAAACAACAGAACTTCTCTGAAAAGATCCAGAATAAAAATACTTGTTTATAGTAATGCTTTGCATTGAGCTGGCAGGTAGGAAAACCTCCCAGCTAGTGGCAGGTAACTTCTTTTCTGTGCCTACCTCCAAATTCCAGGAGTCCAGGAATTTGCTCCTCCCTATAAGCTGCTACATAAAACTCTATTAAGGAAACCATCATTACTGCGGGTAAACTAACAAACAATTAGACTTACACAAATTGCAGATGTGATAAAAATAGAGTAAGTATGTTTTTAGGTGACAATGCCTCCTGAGAATTATACAGATGAAAAATTTACTTGGGTTTTTGCTAATTTAAGTAATTGATTAGCTAATTGGATATTGTCCATAGGAAGCTGCCATGCAAAAAACCTGATTACTGCAATCCCACTTTTTTAAAATGAATTTCATTGCCATCAAATAACATGTTTGTGTTTGTTTCCTCTGTTTAAATTCTGCTTCCTCCTTGTGAAACTGTTAATATGGTAGAGCCCTGCTCTGAAATTGCCTACAAACTCTTAAAAACATAGTTAATTACAGATAGCCCAATTTAAACTTTACAGCATTCTTGATACATTCAGAATGTATGGAAGGTGGTTTATGCTAACCAGCAAGAAGAAACACATTGTACTACTTCTGTGCACTCAGAGATCAAGCGAGAAGGGCTCCTACTGCCGACAGTAAAAGTGAGGCTCGCTATACACATCTGGGAGGAAAACAATTAAAAATTCTGGTGCTAATATGGATTAAATTTTTGGGTTAAATGCCAGTCTTGGTTATGGATATTCAACTGCTACAGAGTGCAGTGCAGGGGGTTGCAGGGATTAAAGCTGCAAAAAAGGTCTAGGTAAAGCAATTAAAAGAGCAGTGCTGTAAGCACGTATCATATTCCAACAGTATCTGCAAGTAACTTGCTGCCTAAAAATGGTTTGTTTGCCTATTGCTTCAGAAATGTTCTGGGGGGTTGTTCCTGGGAGTTGTGTGGAGCTGAGCACAGAGACTGCAGGAAAACAGAGCTGGGAAGACAGCAAGACCGGACCATGCTCTGGATCTGCAGCAGCCTTTGGCAGGTCATCTGAGATAGATTTTTTTTTTTTTTTTTTTTTTTATTCTACTCCATAAAGGAAATAAAGATGACCTATCTTTAACATTTGTAGATGAAAAGCATTCTGTAAGTGTCAGATATCGCTTCTAAACGCTTTAGTGGTGCAGAGGTGTTGTGCAGAGTGAAAAGAGCGCAGCAGCGTGGTGCTGTGAAAAGGGCCAGGGTCTGGCAGCCATTTCAGAGCACGCTTCTGTCACAAGAACTTCAGGATCACAGAACATTGTAGTGTCTGAAGATCTGCAAGACATCACTTTTGGTCTGAGATCATACTATTTTAAATTATCGTCTTAATTCCATTAACAATGTAAAATTGCTTAGCATTTCAACTCAGGAAAAATGATGTAATTTCTGTGACTCTTCCCAAGACTTGCCAAAACTGTAAAACATGGCCCTGCCAAACTGACCTGCAKCAGATGTTGGTAAGGAGGCAGGAGTGCGAGGCCTCTGAAGCTCTGCAGTGCTTGTGGGCATGGGGAGTTTTCCAGAAACCTGTATGTACCCCCCTCAGAGAGGGGAGACCCGTGATGAAGAATGGTATTTTCAATGGGTCCACCATGTCAAAAAGGCTCTCGGTGGACATGCTGCTGGGTGCGTGGGTTGCACAGAGCAAAGAAGTGCTCTCTTCTCCTTACCACTCTGACCCACATACCCAGTCTCATTTTTCTCTCCTCTTCTGGGAAGAACAAGGAGACTCTCTCCAACCCTAAGCAGCCGTTCCCAGGTGCAAGGAGGAGGTCCTGGAACTGCTGAGCTCCTCTGTCCTGTCCCAGCTGTGCCATGTTCAGATCACCCTGAGATGCTGGAGGAGCACTGGGATGCACAAAAGATGCCACTCAGCGAGACATGTGCAAGGTGCTGCACCCTGTAAGAGAAGCTGGGATGTCCTGAGCAAACAAGGATTGAGCCTGTGGCTACCTGGAGGGAACAGAAACCGGGACATTGAACGACTGCTGTTTGCTCTTCCAGGTAAAAACAATTTTGGAGAGAGACACATCTTGCACAGGAACCACCTGATGTTTTCTCTAGACCTCTCAGAAGCCCTGCTTAGGAAACAAAATGTAAAACACCCCTATCTTGTTGTATGTCATTTCCTAAGTGACAGCTGATTACGTTTTAGGAATGTCTTCTCATTTTCTGAATTAAATCAGTTTGGCATTCTGTAGCAGACAGTACTCATTAACCTTTTAAGGATTGCCAAGCTGGTTTGAAGCATTCAATGGAGAAAAAAAAAAAAAGGCAAAAACCCCTCTGCTAAACATCATTGTAATCTGATTCTTCTGAAGCAACAGGCAACAAAGACCAGGTCTTCTCCTTGCAGTAATTTATTAGATGTGACACTGGTTTATACTATACTTGATCACGTTTGAAGAGGATACAGAATATGAACCAAACTCATGACATATAGTATGAATGACATTTATTATCTCAAACTTTGATGTTTAGAATGATACTGATTTTCATAATTAATKATTCCATAAAACACTTTTAGGCCATTGGGAAGAAGAAAATAAAAGTCCACTTTCTAAACCTCAGTAAGCACACAGAGCAGAAATCAGGAGATAAGGAGTTGCATGATCTCAAACCACTACTGCTGATGAATTCAGGAATATGTAAGTAGAACTAAATAAGAAATTTAATGCAATTCTGCAGGTTTTTGGCTTCCCTTACCTCCCCCAGCCCTCAAAATACATTGTGACTGGGTGATATCCAAGCCATGACTATTGCTAAAAAGTACCTATTGAGTTGGTGAGTGAGGGGAAATGTTTAAAAATGCTGATATTGTATGTGCACTACAATGTTTGTGTGTCTGACCAATGTCTGTGATGTTTATGGTCTCTGAGAGTCTGCCTGCAATAACTGTTGGTCCYTGATTCTTCAGTACTGTAAAGATTTTATAATATCCCCATTCTGGTGAGGCTCAGTAACAAACTAAAGCTATACAAATTAATCTGTTACTTAGTTTATATCTATCCTATATGAGTACCTTGTAAGCAGAAAAGGTCTGTAGCCACTTCTGGTAATGTTGCTCTTCCATGCAGGGCAGCTATCCCATCACAAAATGGCACCTGTGCATTTTTTGGTGGGCTTTTGGGCAACTAGGTTTTAAAACAAAGTGGTGAAACTTCTGACACAGCCCTCCTCCCAAGAGAGGAGACTGGCTCAGGCCCATTACCTTGGGGACCAATCAATATGGATCAATTCCCACAGCACATTTACATAAAGGGCTAGGATGTTCCCAAATTCGGACTTCTTAGCAGGGACATGGGCTTCTCCCAAATCCACTGTGGGTAGCTTTGCTACCTTGTAATGCAAAGACGACAGCTACTCAATCTTTTGGTACATGGGGAGAGCAGGACTTAGAAATGAGTGTGCTGGAGCTTTGGTACCAGACAGCTGGTCATAATAACACCAGCCAAGGCAACTGGAGGCCATCTGGGAGAAACCACCCTTCTCTGCACAGCTCCTGGTAAGAGGAATTACTGTCCTCAGTACATCTAGGACAGGAGCTGCACCATTTCAAGATACTGCTCTTGCTGTACTTCCCTCCCCATTTTTCCTCTTACGAGGATAAAAGAGAAAAGCAAGTATAACAGTGAAGATGCTAACTTGTTCCTTGCATGTCCCAAAAACCAACTTGGAATAGGAAAGAAAGAACATAAAGGATACCAGGATACCTGACTGCTCAATCCATTCAGCAATGTAACAGGGAAAATGTGGCCCTCTGCTTTTTGGGAGGATCCTATTTAACCAGCAGCCGTCACAGCTGGTATTTATTTAGGGTGTATGCTGAGATTCTTTTGTGTTGCTGAAAGAGTCAGGCTACACACTGGAAGAGCAGGAACTCTTGTAATTTAAGGAGGTTTTGTAGCTCTTTCAACCACGTCCTCTTGAAATGGTTGAGTGGAAAAGCTTAAGATGTGGAATTGTGCATTGAATGTTTATAGGAAATGTCTATGCAAATTGAAGATGTTGCATTTTAACTTAGAGTAGACAGGTATATAACCACAATCATATGGACTAAACAATGATGGTGGAAGTATTGCTGGGGATAGGGTGTTTTTCAACTCTGTTGCAGATAATTTGTCTCATACAGTAAGAGCACTAATAGCCAGTCATGCCTGGTATGCATTGGTTTTAGACCAAATCTTACTGAAGGGAAATGTGGGGCACCCACCCCCCTTGTATCTGCATATTGCATGCCCAGCCAACACAGAGGAGAGGTGGGGGGTAGCCTCCCTGAGGTCTGGTTTCCTGCCCTGTAGCACAAATTTCACTGGGTGACATGAAGATCCTGTCAAGCAATGACACTTCCTGAGCTTAGGTGGAGTTTTCTGGCTACCAGAACATGTCAGCTAATTAGTACTTAAACGCCTGTGTAGCAAAGGCTGTACATGTATAACTTTTATTGTGTATTTAAATTATTTCATGCATTCTTAACTCATAGACGTATATTTGATATTATTTCAAGAATTTCTAATCTCTCAAGATACGTTTTATTTAAAAAATAAATACATAGGCAACAGAAAAAATACATACATAGGCAACAGGAATATACAGGTTTGAATTTCTCTCCCTGTCTTAAAAAACACAAAGGAATGGAAAAACTCATGAAGTATATGGTGTCCACCTCGTAAAAGCAATTAACAATTTAGATCATTCTGAGGCAGAGGAGCCCAAAATGGACCCTGGAAGCTACTGGAGAGGAATTGAAAATCTGCACCCACCACGCACGCAGGCAGAGCCTGGGCGCGCTCAGCCCACGCTGCGGGTGCCTGCTTAGTCACAGCAGTTTGCACCCACGCGCCCTCTCCAGGGACAGAGCCAGAGCTTGCCTAAATTTCCAGAAAGCACATCCAGTTATTTATCTAGAACATGGCCAAGAAACCAAACCATCCTCTGATATTGTTCTCTAATTTGTTCCATCCTGGAACTAATTTGTAGTGACTGTAGTATATTGGGCTGCCCTTTCTGGTCCCTCCTAGCCAGGGCTCGATGGTGTAATAAGGAAGGTGTGGCTTGAGGACCACTGCTACAAGATGCTTTGAAGATGGTATTAATTTCTTAAACATGTTTCACCTTTCCTCATGCATGAGCCTTCATAACTGACAGCCTTTGGATTTTGTTGGTACTGGCTGCACACCTGCGCCTGTCCATGCATTAAACCTTGACTGTAGGACTCTCGTCACAAATGAACTGTCAAATCATTACTACGTTTGATGCAGCATAATCTGTCTTGAAATTAGAATTGGTCCATCCAGGCTCAAATTTCACTTGCTACTGAGGCTAATATGCTGTTTTGAATATGCATTCATGGAGATTCACATCCATTGGGATCCAGAGGGAGTACAAGTTAAGAGCAGATTTTCTGAATTAGCATGTCGAGAGGGAAGGGTCTTTCATTTAGACTGCTGCAGATGCCTCTCCCTCTTGTTCATTACAATTGCATTTCATCAGCTTTATGATGTCCACATGTCAATTGAGTGTGAGGATTTTGCACACAAAAGAGCCTCAGGGAAAACGACTTCACTAGCTAATCAGCTGATTATCATACCTCAAATGGGCTGCAGTATGCTGCTCCAAATACTATATCAGCGAGAGTGGAATTGAAGATTAAGACAGCAAAAAGAAAGCTCTACAGCCCAGTTTAAAGAAATCAAACAGGAATTTGTCAGGGATAGAAAGAAGAAAATATAGTTGGGACAAGTGCCTTTGAAATATCCTGAGGCTGATTAAAAAAAATAACAAATGCCTTTCTTCAAAAGGTGTTGGGGGGTGAAAGGTTAATTAACTGTATTATCTGCCTGTTTATGCCCAGCTGTGTAAAGCTCAATAACACAAGCTCCCACCCCGGTTTTAACATTGCATYCAAGAATCAAGGCCAGTTGCAAGAACAGCCTCTCCTAATAATTGAATTAGCCTCTGAGCGAGCTGGATGCTCACAGCAAAGCAGACTCGCTCTCACGCCCTCCCTCTATATGGATCTATCTCCTGTTTGGATCTGCTGTCTGGATGGGGTTCTGTAGTGTATGGTTCTTAGAAGTAAATGATGAAAACAACAGTAATAAAGAGGCTCCTATGGAGAGCCTTGCACAATAGCTCCTGGTAGCTCATATATATGGGTTCCTCCAGCCCGTGACTATAGATCTATAGGAAGCACCGTTTAATGGTTAGTGTGGGCTTTTTCTTTTTGTCTGAAATTTACCAAAGTTTTATCCCGGCTCCCTGGAGTCCTCCCCAAGTCTATCTAAAATGCAGTTAGAGCAGAGGCTGTCTTTTGCTTCACAGAGCGTCTGCCTTATGCTTTCATCAGAGTAGTCTAACTCACACAGATGCACTATTTAACAATGCCATCCCCTGCTTTCATCAAAAGGGGGAAGGTTGCAGAGCTGAGCCCTGAAGAATAAGGGGGGCAGGTCCCCTGTGATCGGCGAAAGCTGAACATCGGTGCCAGTTTCCATCTGTCATGATAGCCTATCTCCGAACCTTCAATCTGTCAAAAGCTTGCTGCCTAGCTGAAGGCTCCAGGAGATTTGGTGCACTAAACACATTTGACAACAGCATTATCACTGCAAGGAGCCCAGCAAAATGCCATCAATGTGTTAATTGTAGCCGGCTATGTAAAATGTCACTTCCCATATCATTTTACAGCCGCTTTGCCTATTTTGCAGCTCCTAATTTTCCACCCTTTATAAATACGTGGATTGTTCATGTGGAAATGTGGTTCTTTTTCGTGTCAGCTATGGTTTGGTGTGTTTTGTTTTTTGTTTTTTTTTTTTTTTCTTAAATGGACGTTTAATTTGGGTGTAATGCATTGCTCCAGGAAAGCAGCAGTATCTATGGAAAAATAAATAAATAAAAAGCACTTGTGGAAATGAATTGTCCATACATTGCTGCTGTTCTAATTTTATATCTCATTGGAGATTTATTTCTGGGTTTGTACATTCTTTAGTGTATAAATGATTCATTTTGCTGCTGTTGCTGCAAACTCCCTTTATYGAGTGCACGGTATTTTTACATTCCTGAGAGTTTTCCTCCATCATGATGTAAGAACACTTTTGCAATGATAAACACGAGAGTATAGCATAAATAAATAAAAAATCCCCCTTGAAGGTATGACTGTGCTTTTTAGCACCCAAGTAGCTAATATTCAATTTCTGGTACAACCAGTGCCAGGTGTTAAATTTCTCTAGTTACTGTCACTAATGCAAATTAGATTCTTTTTGTGCTCGTAAAAAATCAAATCCACATTAGAAATTAGCTATAAAATGTAATGACTTAAATGCTATAGTGTTTTACAAATCTCCCTGCATTTCTGTAGCAGATAATGCTATAAAACTAGGAAAGGATAATAAAATATGGTAGAAAGTTGAGTTATTTAAAGGTCTTTTGTGACTGCTTACTCAGGGATTTGATGTATTATTTTGCTTTCTTTCCTTGTTGGCTGAAATAAGCATGCTTATGATTTCATTTCTTTACCAGATTAGATGTAATCAAAGTCTCCTTTGAATTTCATGTTACCCTAGCTGCAAAGGCTGTTTGCATTATTGGAAAATATCATGTGGTGAAGTGTATAATATATTTGCAACTTTTAATCATTGGAATTGTAAATGTGTCTGACAGCTCTTAAGAAAGTTGCAGTGATCTTGTTTAGTGGCTGCAATACTGAGATATATGGGGATCTGTGACAATTTTCCAAGCTGATTTTTTTTTTTTTTTTTTTTTTTTTTTTTGCTACCTCACTCCCTCTCCCCTGAAGATCTTTGAAAAGCAAACAGGGGAAAAGAAGGAATGCTCTGAGTGAACATAACCAGTACAATGTTCATTGAAGAGGACCTTTTATATATTGGGGCAAAAAGTCTTAAAAAACGATGAATAGCAAAAACTGTGTTTGTTAATATTTAAATCCTAGGAAATATTACATACTTGTGCAAAATGCATATTTTGTCATCTCCTGCCAAGTACTTAATTTAAGGTATTAATACAAAATTGCAGTGAAACTTTAAGTCCTAGGTGAACAGCATATTTCCTACATACTAAAGGAAGTTTTGATTAAAATTAACATTTCTGAATTCCTGCATTAGTGTAGAGTGAATTCAAGCTCTGCAGTTCACGTTCTGCCTCTTTTCCATGGGAAGCATAAAAGAAATGTCATGCAACTCCCCTGCAGCCATTGCCATGGGATGTGACCAGGGCACGGCTCTTTCTCTGCGGAGCTTGGGCCCCCTCTCCTTTAGAAAACATTTTCCCTATCTATTTTCTGTGTTACCAAAACAAAAGTCACTGGAGATGTTAAGTACTTTTGTTCCACGTACAACCCGTTATGCATCCCAATCCTCATTTCATAGTCATGAATGGGATAGTCCCAATTCAGGTCCCGTCTGGATCAGAGCATAAATGTATGGACTGTCTCAAAGCCAGTCAGGAAGACTTGCAGAAACTCCTTTCGGGAGCAAAGGCAATGTGACTGCAATTCTCCGCCTTCAGTGACTGTGGTAAAACAATTAGCTCCACTACCTGCAATTGCACACAGGGTAAGAGGGGGAGAAATACAACTTTGACAGCTAGTTGGGAGAGGGATGGTTTTTTAGAGAACAACTCTGTTCAAGGTTGAGACTACTGAAAAGATGCTGGATGGATGTCATCAACTGTGAAATAGTGCGACAGTAACAGCCTGTAGTGGCATCTGAAATCTGGACCACCCCGTTCCTTTTCTTGAAGTCTAGGTTTCCAAAAGTGACTAGAAAGAAAGAAGAATGAGAGATGAGTTTGGGAGTCCTAGATATAGCCCTTTTAGAAAGTGCTATGGATCTTCTCTCCAAAACTCATCTGAAGTGCTTAAGGTACAAGAAGTTAAAATATGTGGTCTCTTGAAAATCTTGGCACAAAGATTCAGCAGGAAAGTTTAGTCAAAGCAGGGAACATGCACTTCCTGGGTACCTGGCTCGTGAGTCAGTCAAGCACTTCTTCCCTAGTACCGCAGGCATGGAATATTAATATAAAATCCATCTTAAAAATAAACAACAATTTAGAATAAAAGATAGAGGTACTGAAACATGAGGGGCAGTACTTGCTATGGAGGTACCTCAGCTCCACCACCTCACTGTCACATGTGTGACCAAGAGTGGGCTGAAGGGCTAAGGACGGGCAGAGCACTGCTCTGTGCCACTCTTTCCTGCTGAACTGTCCAGCATCAGCCATGGCAGAAGATGATCTTGATGAGTTGCATAAAATGCAAAGTACATGAGTGTTTAGGTTTTTTTAAATGTAAACCTTTTCAGAAGATTGCCAGAAAAAACTTTCACATTTTCAAACACAGCCTCTCCCTTTCCACATCAGGACAACGTCTCGCTCCTACCTGTTGAGTTCAAGGACAGCTTGCAAGACTGAGACTCATCTCAGACTGTTATATGAGGTATATATGGCCCCAGATTAAGTAATCAGTCATTGTACCATGCATTCTGTTTGTTCAAAAGCCCTTGGGAAGCTCAAAACTGAAATCTAAGCTTGTTACCAAATATCATTGGTGTTAAACATTCTTGGGGTTTTGTGTATTCCCAGCATCACCCAGTTCCATTTAATTAGCTGAAGGGGCAAATATCTGAAACGAGTCTGTTCCTGACCACTCAGCTTGAAAGGATTGCAGGAGAAAGAGTCTGTATTTCTAGCAGAAGAAAGTACTTGAATTTTTATTTGTCATTTCCCTGATAGTTTTCATTTATACACTCAGCCCCCCTGTATGTCTTCAAGGTATCGTCATGCTGCAAAATTAAAACTGAAATCGACACAAGTGATTATTTAGATTAGACTGTTTTATTCTAATTAAAACTTTCTAATGCTTATTATAAGTTTCAAATATGTGTTGTCAGGGCAGGTCCTTAGCTGACACACACCTTGCTGCACAGAATTGGTGGGACTGCGCTACCAAACATTTGTCCTGCCTTGTAACAAACTTAATTTTGCAAGATTTTGCAGCAGTCAGGATTTAGTTCACACTGCAAGAACTGGAAATTTAATTTGCCTGCATGCAATTGCATTTGAGCCTCCAGAAGCTTGAGCATTGGACTAGAAAAGATGTTTCAGTTTTGCTCCATATTTAATATGCTGTCTTTCCATTTGCAGTGCCATAACCGTGCAAAGAGGTAGAGAATATATTCCCATGATTGTCTGTGGTTGGTTCCTGCAGTGCAAATATTGAAATCTTGTTTCTTAATTTTTACAGGTATTGTAGCAGATTAAAATAGACATACTTCTGCTAATAGTGATAGGTAAGGAAATTTTAATTGAGTCATAAAAAGAAAAACTTTTTAAATTTAAGTAACAGTAGCAAAACTCTAATCGTGAAAATTATGCCATCGTAGTGAGAAATGTAAATAACAGCATGTGATCTTCTACCYTAATAAGATGAATGGATAAGCCTTGTATTTTAAACAGCAAACATTCTATTTGTCATTTTTTCATGAATAGATATATTTTAGTGAATGATCTCATGTAACAGATATATCTGCAAAAAATGTAAGCTTTTTGAAGGACCTGACAAACAAGGAAATGGCAACGTTCTCTAAGTATTTAATTCACTGGGGTTTGACTGTTCAGTTCTGAGTTACGAAGAGAGTTAATTACCTATTTATCTGAATTGATATCCAAATGTTCTGGTCGATAATTCATCACCTTCTAACAAATACATTACTTACACTGAGGTAACAAGGATAAATAATACGCAAGACGCACACACTATCAAAAGCGTGACCTTTCTTTTTCTGTTCTCTCCACTGATATCACTAAGGCAGTGTCAGGTGTATGCGTTTGGGTCACCTAATTCTCATTTGGTGTCTGGACACCAAATGTTCCCCACCGTAGAAGGCACTGGAGTGGCATCTTCCAATTCAGTATACGTGACATGTAGGCCTGAACTGGAAGGTTTGGTCCTGGAAAGTAAATCCTTCCTCCGCTGAAGTCAATGGGAATGTCATCGCTGACTTCATGGGAACAACCTGCTATCGTGGATCTTAGATAATTTCTGAATTGGTTGAAACGCAGGGGAAAAGGCTGACACGTGCTTTTCCAGTCTGGGCCTGAGCTGAGGAGAGACACAGCCCTAAAAAGCAGAGATTTGCTATAATTTTTCACCTGAGTAGACATTATTGTCATTAAGACCTCATCTTCACTAAAATGAGATTTCTGTACCCTATCTTCTTTCACCGCTTTTCTTAATACATTTCTATTTTGCAGAAATTGTATTTTTCAAAATGCACTAATTGATAGCACAGGGGAAAGGAGATCTCTGCTTTCATACCTCCTTATGGGCAGTTTTACGAGATAGCCATATACATATTTAGCATCAGTACCCATGCCACTCTTTGTTATCTGCTAAACAGAACATGTTATTTTTCCAGCAACACATAAAGCAGGCAAATGGCTGCTCATCATCTTTTTTTCAAGAATGTTGTACATACAGTTCTCTCCTGGCTAATAGCTCCTTCTATTGTCCATGATTTATCATTGTCAGGATTCTTCACAGTTCCTCCTTATCTATTTTGCTGGAAATCTGTCCATTTTAAAAGGACAGCCTGGATTTAATTAGCCCATGCAGCATATTCTCGTGTAGGCTAAAGCATGTATTATTTTGGAACATATACGAGTGCAACTTTCACTGGTATGTTTTTGCTCCAATTCTTTCTCTTTCTCTTGCTCTTTTTTTAACTCTTCTAAACCACTATAAAGTAAGTATCAAAGGTATCCTGGGTAATTAGCCATTACAGTACTGTCACAGAGGCTTCTGCAGTCAATACAGAGATAATTTGGGCAATGGTGAATGACAGCGTTGTCCAGACTTTTGGGATAATCAAGGACACATCCAGCTGTACCAGACACCTGTCAGACCCATGAATCATCTCAAGTAGCTTTGCAATAGCCAGGCAACTCGAGCAAAGATAAACATTCCAGCAGCACACAGCCACGGGAAAAATACTGCTTCTACCAGCAAATATTTACCTGCTCAATGCTGCAGGCCTATCGTTCAAAGCAGAAGAGGTATCACACATGTTTTTCTGATTTTGGAGGGTGCACACATTTGTAACATTATCTACTGCAGTAAGAAGATGACTGAAATARCATACACTACACATGCACCCACATATTCATTAGAATTACTGGAGCAAAAAGAACAAGCGGAAAAGTTATAAAAAAACCTCCAAAGACTGAGGTAATCTTGCTAAATGCAGTGTGACCTCTTTCAAATAAGAGTCTTTGTACTGTTTACATCAGCCTGAATTTACTAGTTTCATACTTTCTAGTTTTTGCATACTTGTGGTGAGACTGTTATTCACTCTAAATGTGCATCAAGATTAATAAGGAGCTAGAAAACTCCCATGTACTTCCCTGTTGCTGTCACCTTATCGATGCACTTGCATTGGAGAGTTGAAAGAAAACAAACCCAGCGCTGCACTTTGATGTCCTGGGGAAGACCTGCAGGCAAAGTCTGCAGGTGTGAGTTTTGGGCTTTGCTGTGTCACTATCACCTGCCTGGCTGTGGGCAAGTTTCCTCCAGTCTCTGTGATTTGGATTCCCCGTCCAATTAGGCAGTCCTTCTTTGCAAAGCACACTGACATCTATCCGTTGGATTAAGTTATTCTCACCGCTTTGCAAGTGGGTGGGGGTTGCTGCTTTGTCTAACATGTCGGTGCGCAAAGATGAGTTAAGATGAAGGGAAAACAGCCRGCGGGATGAGGTGAGCCAGTTTCCCTTCCCCACTTGAGGTGACCACAGATTATGGAATTGAGCAAGGACTAGCCCAGCTCAGATTCAGACAGTGTAGTTTTTGCTGCACTCTCCAGGCAGTGAAACTGTATGGAGTTGCTCCTAATCATTCCATAAAAATGCTATAATTATACCATACTGTAAAGGAGATTTCTGAACAACTGTGTGGTATCTGTCATACAAATATCTGCTATAGACTTCTTTGAAATGTCATTCTTCACACACTGGCGTTGAAATTGTTCGTGTTTTCCTTTCTCTCTTTTGTATGGCAGTGGATGGGAAAGAGTGCTATTAAGACTGCAGGGTAGCAACTGAAAAGCTTTGTTAACCTCCATCTGAGAGTCTAAGAGCAAAGCAGCGCTGGCAGAGAGGACTCCTGATGGCTGTCGCCGGTGAGTGGAGGGGTGGCATGGGAGGAGGAGCTGGGCTGGGAGGTGCTGAAAGCAGTCGGTGATCTGGCAGAATGGAGAGATTGATTTGCTGTGAGTGGTGCGAATGCAGCAATTGCTTCTGGAAAGCAAGGAGAAGAATTACTGGTGAGACATCAGAGGTTGTGACTGACAGATTGGTAGCTTTCCAGTGACAGACTAAGGGTCGTTGAAGTATTTGGGGAGAAAGAGTGAGCCCACCACAGAGAAAATGCCATGCGTTGAGGTTGCTTCTCATTATGAAGATGAAGAATTGCATCTTGAAAAGTTGACAGAGATGTTGACAAACTGTTGCTGCGTCCTCTAAACTTACATTTGCCTTTGTCCCCTGCTTTGGCCTTTTTCTCTCCCACCATTCCCAGCTGCCGCTGCAGTTCAGTGCCACTGTCACTTAGCACTGAAGTCTGGGTAATTTAGGAACCCTTGCTCCTTCCTTAGCAACGAAGGTCTTCCTCTCGTTTCCATACACGGGTGTATTTCTTTGTTGTGATACTGAGTGTGGTAGATTGCCAGCTTCTAAAAATCCTTGTTTGTAGAGGATACTCACTCGGGTACACTTTAATAAAGCAGTGTACTTGAGCCCGTGTGCTCCCACTTGATTTCGGAGTTCTCCTGGTATCAATTGCTGGTAGTTCTGTACTGACCTACAGTGTATGTAACTCCAGTTCCTAATCCATAATGCATTGCCCACGCTCTTTTGATATAACGTTGGTTCYTTCATAAGTTTTTGCCTCAGTGATTAAATGCTTGAACACACACAAAAAAATCAGATCCAGTTCTCCTTTTGTGGCATGGTGCTTTCTCAGCTTTGCAATTCTGTGTGCCAGTAGAAAAAGACGTAGCTGTTAGTGATTGCAGCATCCCTCCTGTTGTGTTGGCTCCTTAATGTTGCCATTTGCATTGGTAAATAATTTGATCACTGATAAGAGGGAGTAGTTATTGGCTGGAAAAGATAGCAATAACACCCCCCTCACTATATCTATTTGTTTTGTAGGTTATTTCTGTTATTTCAATTTCCTGAGTTTATGTTTAGAAAGACGCTGTTGAGTTCAAATATCCAGTTGAGGATTTGATTTATTGTGAAATTATTTTTAGCATCTCATAGTAGCAATCTCTTCAGATTGTCACCTACCCTGTCATCCTCAAGTTTTCTTTCGGTATCTTTATGGAACGGTTCAGACCTTTTTTTGCTTTAAAATAATCTCTAGCTGGTTAATTGCAATTCATTTTCCCTGTGATATTCTTCAAGGATTTGCAGCTTGTGCAGACCTCCAGAACCAGAATTCTCCCTGCAGCCAAAAGCCCTGAGCACGTTCATTATTTCTGTGCTGAAAGCACTTCACTAATTTTGCCATGTTGCAGCAGGGAACCTTTAACTTTGCTTTTATACCTGGCTTTGCACAGTTGTGCTCATTCAGAAATGTGAAAACTCACTTCTCTTACTTCCTAAAGTGTACATACAATTCTTCCACTGGAAACGCTGTGCAACCTGTCTGGTTATTTTTAGCTCTTTATGCAAATTACCTTTCTTAAATACACTGCTATCATACGATAGGTTCTCTAGGGTTGTTACTGTTCTCTATACTTGTGGTTTGATTTCAGGCAAGATTACTTCAAGTCAATGGTCAGACTCCTTGGACTGGCAGAGCCCTGTCATGCACAAATAGCAATGGTCCTGAGGAACTAATTGCCACAGGATATCCTGGAGGCCAAAATTATAAATTAGTTTTAAAAATAGACAAATTCATAGATATTTGAGCAATTTGGTAATTATTAAATGAATGATCCAGAGAAAATATTCAATACAGTAAGTCCATAAGCAGCCGATTACTGGAAACTAGGTTAATATAGCTGAGGAAAAATGACTCTGCACGTATCTTATATTTTATACTCTCTTCCCAAAGAACCAGAGCTGTTGGAGAGGAAGTACAGATACAGGTGGACATCTGTCCTAACCCAGTTTATACTTTCAGGCAACACTTGTGGCCTTTGGATTCTTGTAAGATCATTTTCACAAAAAGGCTAATCAAAGACACATTAAATCTGACCCAAAGTATCCTAAAAAATTAGAAGGGTTGCTATAGCAATATGTCCTGTCTGAGCATGGGCAGTTGAGTTACTACGTCTGCAGCAACAGAGGAGTCTTAATAATAGAAACCCGCCTCCCCGCCATTATGTGATCTCCCATCAGGAACAGGTTCAAAGGTCCCCAGGAAATGAGAGACTATGCCTCTTTAAAGTTATAGTAATCTCTAATGTTCATCAGCACATGGGAAGAATCTGGCCTTGCACCTTTAGCTCACTTAAATCACATAAAGACTTAACTATCTACTATTGCTTTTTCATAATCCACTTTAATTGTCATTGATTTGTACGTTCGGAAAGTGCCCTGAGCTGACCAAAGTGTTTCTTGTGTGCTTGCAGCTGACCGCCTGCTCTGCAGTCCTCGAACCGCTCTATTCRGGGTCCTCGCTGAAAGCTTTTCCTGGGCAACACCTCCATGTTTTCCAGGGGGGGTTTTGCTTGCAATGCAAGGATTACACGAGGCAGGTCCCTTGGGTATGTGGGTTCGGCTGTCATGTTGTTACCCTCTTCCTGGCTTCCATTCTCCAAGGTCATCCACGTTTATAAAAACGAACGAATGTATTTTAACAAGATGAACTGGGAAACAGTTATTTAATCAATTATGCAGGAGCAGATTTATTACTGAGAACAAGCTGGATAACTACATCCCACAAAAATCACATTTAACTGAAAGGACGTATAACTTACGGTTATAGAGAAAGAAATAGCGTTTAATTGCTTGAACTCTGTGAGGAGACTACTCCAGTGGAGACACCAATGCGATCAAGAAACAATTTAACATATGAAAATATATTTCATGTTCTACAGCTTGAAACTTTCCATTTTAATTTACAGTTAATCTGCTGGGCATTTGAGTAAAACACAATTTGCTTTTTAAGAAGGTAGTTGCTGCGTTTTAAACATTATTGGGTACTTTGTTGGTTTAATAGATGAGGTAAGTTAACTGGACAAAATTTCCATGCAAATAAAGGATGGATCAAAAGGACAGCAAGGTTGGTTCCTTCTAAGTGTCATGGTGACCAGGCATATTTTGGGCTGATTGAGCATACTTCCACCATCCTGGAAAGAAGGGTCATTGTCCCTGCTAGACCTTTAGTAAGGACAAAGCCTTGCACAACACAGGCAGCCCGCAGCAGAGCTGTAAAGAAGACAAGAAGATGGGTAGTTTAGTTGTGTGAAATGGTTAGGATTCAATTTGTGTAAGTTGAGGCACTACTGGGCATTTTGATAAGACCGACTCATCTTGATAACCCACAGACGCCCCAATGCCACCCCTGTGGTCACAGACAGACAATTCTCTGGTCGGGGCAGCTGTGAAGGGATCGGATGGTTTGTATCTCCATGTACAGAGCCTGGTTTGAAACATGAGTCAGAGGTTCGAGAGCAGATAGCAAATACATCAGTAAGGGGGACCAAAGGTGACTCGCATCTCAAGAGGGAGCGTGACTGCCACAGGCACCTCCTACTGAAAAATACAGCTGGGACAGCTTAGGTGTCTGGAACACCATCTTCTGTGGTAGCACAAAATCTCYGTAGATATTTCAGATTACGTGAGTCCGCAGCAAATATTAATTAATGCAGCTTGATCTTATTTCTGCCAGTAATGGCAACATAACAAAAGAAGGGAAACACTAAGAACAGGGAAAATGTAATGACATTTTTTGAGTACCTATCTCTTAAAAAAAATGATAGTTACTCTTACGATGAAGAAGAAAAAAGCACAAGTACAGAATATATAATGTCTGGTTAGATAGTAGAAAAAGATATTTTGTTTCATTTATACAGAGAAAGTTTAAATATTAGGGGAAAAAATTTACAGCTCCAGACACAGAAAAACAGTAGACTTGGCTGTATASCTTTTCTCAGGAGAAGATTTCTGAAAAAGGAGAGATAAACATCTCTCAGGGATGATCATGAGCAGTAACTTCCAACATTTTGCAATTTTTACAAGTCTTTATCACCTGATAGAAGTGTGGACCCTCATGGAGTGAATATAGCTTGCTGATAAAACAACTTGCTTGTCTTTGCTGCCTCTTGCAGGCCTTTAAATAGTCTCTGGATTCTCAGGGGTCACCAGTACAGAAGCTGTTTAGACACCGTTGTAGCTAAATGTGGTATGGCCTCAGTGCAGGGGAGTGGGATTAGGGGAATGCTTTAAGCCTCCCCCATGTATGTGATTTTATAACTGAACTCTGTTGCATCTACTTAGCAGCACTAAATGCTGGCAGCAGCAGCAACAAAATCTTACCAAACTTGTGTGGTCCAAATCCTCGTTGCTATAGGAAATCCTGCAGGAAAAGTTAAGGAGATGGAAACTCCACACTGGAGCTTTGGAGACTTCTCACAGTCGGTTGTGTTGTAAACTGGGAGACTCGGCAGGTGGGAAGTTCTTCCTTTCCAATACCTTTCAGGATGAGGTTTGTGGGAGGTCTTCAGAAAGGAAAAAGAGGATTGCAGAGGCTGTTTACACTGCTTTTATTTTCACATGAAATGCTAAAGGGATAGGGTTTGCAATGTAATGACTTCATGCCTCAGACGCTTACCTACACCTTTGCATTCCACTTTGTACATCACCATTATGTTTCAAAGGCAAATCCATAAACTTAGCAGATAGAGCTGCCCAAGAACTGTAAAAATGTTGCTCAAAACCATCCCTTTTTTTGTCTGAAGATGCAATCAGGTTTTTTTAACGTCTCTAATAGTGACTTAGTAGACCTCAAAAACACTAGTCCAGTGAATCTAAGGAAAAAAAATACTTTGCAGAGCATTTTCTGTGATTATTTAATCAGAGTAGTGCTGTGGCTGTGGTGTAAGCCCAAACAGTTTAACAATTCAGAGCTGCTGTTTAGATCTATAATAATTACAATAGACTGACATTGTCATCCTTGCATAGCCTGCCAAGGACAGGTAATTCAGACTTCCTTAGGAGGAGCTAAGTAGTCATGGCTAATCCTCAGCTTATAAAGCATTTGAAAAAAGTGTCTATACCTATCTTTTGTTCTCTCCCTTTTTTTTATTTTAGTAAGTTTATTTTCATAATATAGGTAGTGTCATCTCTACAGGCCAAGCTGGACATGTGACTTAAAATTACCTCGTGGGCTTTAGCTAAGTTGTACTGGCTTGTATCAGGCTAAGATGGGTTCTAGTTACCTATGTCCCACAGCAAGGCTTACAATGCCTACTAGAACTACTACAAAAGATGTAGATTCCCAAATTTCATTAATTTGCTAGATAATAAAGTACTTCAGGTGCAGTGTCAAATCAGGCCAATACCACCTGACCCTTCTCCACTGAGATGAGTTGAAAGTTACTATTTATCTATTGCTCCAATAGGTAGGGCAGGGGCAAGGGACCCAAACAAAACAACCCCAAAACACCACCACCACCTCAAAATAGCTAGGTATCTCAACTTTTAAGCTCAGCTCTCCTTAAGTCCTGGAGCACTGTTTGTGGGTGAAGTAGAGGGTTTCCCTTGTAGCTAGAGAAGAAAGAATAATTTCAAAGAACCTCTTTGAAGAAATTGTCAATCAATTACAGAAAATAAACAGTGTTTATTTAACTAGGGCACAACAGGAGGCACAACTAGTGCACATTCAAAGGCAGGATTTTTATCTTAATCTGTTTTTGTCCCTCAGTAGGGCAAGGACAATACAGAACATTAATTTACTCTGAAGAAGGACTCACTGAATTTATATGCTGCTTTGGCATGCATTTTTGTAAGCCTTTATTCCCAGTGTACCCCCTCCTGTGAAGGTTACTGATAACACCCAACAAAAGATTGCATTTCTTTGAAATTTAATTGAGTTTTTGAATTCCAAGCATTTGTAGCATGCAAAACTCTCTTATATGTTGTCACTAGGTGATCATCTTCTCAGAACAGCAGTAACCCTTCTTCTGTCCGGAAAAGCCTGTTTACAGCATGCCATCAACTGGAATATAGAGTACCTGCAACAAATTATTTTGTGAATGAACAACTAATCAAGAATTATTTCCTTATGTTATAGTACAGTCACTTCTAATAATGAATATACTCAAGATGACAGTTGTCTGTTTACAGATAATTCATGAACTGAAAGAGTTAAACCATATTTTTACAAAATATTAATATACTACACTTCTAATAATGAATATACTCGAGAAGACAGTTGTCTGTTTACAGATAATTCATGAACTGAAAAAGAGTTAAACCATATTTTTACAAAATATTAATATACTACAGCATCTGGCTTTGCTATGTCATTGCAATGTTTTGAATATAATTTATAGAGTTATGTGAAAAAATTACATAGACAATATATTAATTCTAAATTCTATAGACCTATTCTGTATCAGAGAAAGCACGTTAATGCTGCTTCCCCCTCCCCCCGCCACAGATGGAAACAGAGCTAGCCCCTCCCTGTTCTTTTTACTGTAAGCTAACGACCAAGCTAAGAAAAGAAGATGTTAGAAGACCCCATAGGAAAGATCTCTCACATCGTCAGGTTACAGGTCTCTGAGCAGGGGTCTGACATTGTCAAGAGAGCCCTCTCCTCTCTTGGTGAGACTTTCTAGGCTGGCCTACCAAGTCCCTCAAGTACAGTAAGCTTGGATCTTTCTTTCATGCAAAAATCATGTATGAGCCTGCGTTTTACAGAGGCATCCATCCTGAAATTCAAGTGTGTGTGTCCCTGATTCACAAGTAAAGAATACGTTCACTTGTAAACATGTAGCTGTACACTTACATTTGTAAGAATCTGCCCCTATAGCTTTCAATTAGCATGGTGACTATTTTAAGCCGTCTATAATTAATCTGCCATGAAAATTAGTTGTTTATTTATTATGTAAGTATGCCTTTTATTAAAACTACTTTGTGAAAACCTAATTGCTGCGATAGTAATATAGCATAACAGTCCCTCACATAAATACATGATTATTATGTACAGTCACTTATCTGTGAACAAGCTCTGCTACTACTTTCCTTAATTAAGGATACAAAGGCCTCCTTCATCTTTGCATATTCCCTAGCTAGGACATTGATACTCATTATTTCCTAAGTCCAAATACTGAAACTGTGTCAAGAATGCATCTATCACCAGATGGGTACTTATAGTCAGCGGAATTTTCAACAGCGTCAGCAAATTCAGCAATTTGCAATTGCTGAATGTCTGACGTGTTTTTATTGGTGAAGATCACTTTCAAATACCAAGATCATGAGAATGATTCCTCAGTTAGTCTCCTCAGCAGTGGAATGTAATGACAGTAATTAACAGCCTGTGATTAGCAGCCACTCCAGAAAGTCTTTGAATGTTAATTTGCTTCAACTAATATGTAGCACTTCTGTGTAATGAGATCTATGCTATAGGTTCACAGTGAAAGCAAATTATTTTCCAGCATTTAATCATACAAATGATTCTCAGTTAATCACTTGAACAGTAAACCTCAATGTTCTAATAAGTGACATTTGTTTTTCTGTCATTTGATTTATTACAAATATAGGCGATAGTATGGTATATCGAGTGCTGCTTCTTAAAAAAAGGTCATGAACACACTTATGATATTTCTGTGGATCACATCGTGACCAAGGTGATCTCATTTTATCTTTTCAAAGCAAGGTGTCTTCAGCCTTCCCTTTATCCTCCTCTTTTCTTTTTTGGTTCTTTATCCTCTTGTTTTCCTGGGGGTGCCTTTCTATCTGGCACCTGAAGTGTTACCCCTGAACTGTTTCCTTCTTTTCACATGGTAGATTCCCAGGAAAACTAAACCAGCTGCACTTCAATGCACTTGAAGAGGGTTGAAAGGAAGCAAGACAGAATGAGCTTACACTGCCAGCAGACAGGAGAGACCGTGAGAAAACCGCAGTAGCATTAGGAAGTACCCATGTGAATTGCTGCATTACTTTTTGTGTTTTACATCTGCAGAGGCTAACTATACTCTTTGCTGTTAAGAATGACCACATTATGCCCTAGGTGGAGGAGTCAAACATGTTAGGAAAAAAAAAATGTTTATTACATCAGTTTATTACATTTCTCTCAAGAGAAATGCTTTCTCTGTTCTTCCAGCTGTTTGGGCAAATGTGCATTGTGAGCAGTGATTCTACAGATTGCTTTCTTCCAAGACCGCATAGAAATCCATGAAAAGAAGTATTTCACAGCAAGACCGCACAGCCTTCCTGGTGCCATGAGATGCACACAAAAAGTCTTTAGACAGCTGAGTACTGCTGAAGATACCTGCATCCCTCAGAGAGAGAGTCAAAGTGAAGGGAGCTCCAACAACAGGACAGAGGTAGTAGGTAGCAATGTCCATCTGATTCAGCRGTATGAGCTCTGGGACTCTCATGGGCTGCTTGCTTTCTCCTTCTAGAAGCCTATACTGACCAGAGCCCTCTGCATCAGCATAGTTCCACTGTGGGCCCTGGGGCAATACCCTCCTCAGTGCACTCCTCAGCCATTCTATCCTCTAGTTCAGTTCACAATTGGCAGAAAAAAATAGAAGTAGCTAATTTGAGAGAGGTGTTCTGGGTTTATTTTTAATCTGCTTTTTAAAATTCAAGTTTTTAGTATGTAAACACATGCTGGTTTGTCCCTCCCCATTCTGGATACTGTCTCTTCCTAGCAATCTTGCTCTAGTTATCTTCTTATTCAGATCTTTTGCATGACAGGAACACCAGTAGCTTCACTTTGAAGTACTGCAGCAAAATTCAGTCCTGGAGTGAGTATAATAAACAACACCCTTAGCTGGAGTCAGGGCATGCACTAGCCCTAAATGCCTTAAGAAATCTCCCCAATTTATTGTAATTTGGCTATTGGACCAATTTTTCCCCCTTGGAACCGAGATCTAAAAGCAAAGCATATGGTAACAACATAGTCTCTTTTATTGCTCCAAACACCCTTGGCATTGCACCGGAAACTTCATCTGACACTTTGTGCAGTGTCTGATGCCCTGTTCGGGAACGGGACGAGCAGAGCGCCCATGCCTAATTCTGCAAGCTGGTGCCTGCCAGTAGGGACAGGTTTGTCGCTTTTTTTAGCATCATTCACCCAGCGCAAGAAGGAGGGGATTTTGAAAGTCAGCATTCCTGTAGATAGGTAAAATGAAGGGGAATGGATTCTAATCTAATTGTAAATGCCTTGTTTTTAAAACACTTCTTGTCAATAAATCCTTCCATTAACAGACCTGCTGGCAGCCCACAGCACAGTCAAATCAGGAGTCCAGCTCCAATTGTGATATCATATTTCCGTCATTCAATGTACAAAAATTTGTAGAAAGTTACATATTGAATTGGCTGATTTAAAAATGTGTTCAGTCTTCAGGAGTTTGTTTTAGTAGAAATACCGAGAATTTCCCAGACTGTGGTATATTTTCACCATTCTGCCTTTTATGTTGAACTTAAYGCCTAAAAGAGGACCTATTCAGAAACCTGTCTAGAGGCTGAGCACAGGGTTGAGAGTGGGAAATCTTGAGCCACAATTACGTTTTTGCAGCTGAGTTGCTGTGTGGGCTTAAGCAAGTCATTTTCCAGTCATACAGTGAAGGAAATAATGCCCCCTCATTCCAGGGATGAATAATGTTGGTTAATAATTAGTTAAAATTTTTAAATATTTGGAATTGCCTATAAAGATGTAAGTATAATCCTATTTCCCACTATATTGCATCTATCGCTATGAAGTCAGCCATAGGAGTTGAGCTGGGTTCCCTTTCTAACAAATTTTGCCTTGTATTTTTGGTCACTGTCCAATTTTCTTCTAACTGCTGTCAGTCATATGCAGGTAAGGGGTATTCTTAGCTTTCTGTTACCTTGCTGCCCCTCCAGCCCTGAATGTCCTTCCATTTTTCTAATTTTGGCCCTATGCAGGCTATTATGTCCTCTCTGGATATTGAAGATTGGTACCCTGTATATATAGCTTATTAAGCTAAGTTCTAAATCCACTGGCCCACATTCAGGTTACACAAGATTAAATATAACTCTCTTTAGAAAACAAAAACCAGTTTTTGAAGTAGTTTAGCTGGCACACTTTTCATTTGTTGCTTCTTTTAATTTATATCTTCTGTTTGTAATCTTTTTATTACAAGCATGCAGCTCCATCCACTTGTACCAGCATTCCTCCAATGCTATCATGAGATTCACTAGCGATGTTCTGTAAATGCCAGCCAAAATCTATCTGCAAGAACATCTGCTCAACAGTGCAAAACTGATGTAATTACCAACCATCATCTTTTATTCTCCTGCTGGGGTAACTGCTCCAAAGCATGACTTTTTGCCCTGAGCTAACAAGATCCAGAAACTTGCTGTTATGTACAAATCCTGCCACAGAAAACTAACATGGCTTATACACAAATTCCAGCAGATTCTTTCAGCTACAAGAGGTAACAAATACCCAAGTGGCATGGGTCTTGTGGAAATACTTAAAATTTTCTATGTTCTTATTTGCTGCTTCTGCTTCATACATTGTTGCTCTATGGGATTATTTTTAATGGTTGGTAATGATCATACAAAATTAAATTATTTTCAAAAATATATAAATATATATAATAATGAAAAGCATGTTGCAGATGCTCAAATTTGACTGTAATTATAACAAGTTGTCGTATATGTGTGTGTAAACAGATGATAGATACTTGGAGATGGATATTCTGTGTATGTAAATGTACACAATAAGGGCACACTGTATTTGCTTGTAGGAAAAACACAAATTCACACACTGTATGGTACTACTGGCAGATATATGTTGCAGAAACCTTCAATAGATAGCCTATACTTTTCAGCAACTTCTTTCTGACTATGTACCTATACCTTCCTCTCTGGGAATTGTTTCCAACATTGCAAACCTCCAAGAGCTTTCAATTAATTACAATTTTCTCTCTCAAGCAACCTGATAAAGAAATGCTTCCGTTTTCCCTGTACTGTAGAACTGACTTCTAGAGGAAGTGCCACCTACCCTGGTGGCAGGTTTCACAGCCAGTGTCTCTGGTTGACTCTTCAGTCATCGAAAGTGTAACATGCATCCAAAGTGTAAAACTGACTACCTCAGGGCAGCAAAGGTTATAATTGCAGGGTCATACATTTCTCAAATAACATTGGTTTAGCCTCATTCCTGGGGAAGGGAGCTCTCCTTCCTGAGATGGATGAGCTCTACCCCAAGATCACATTGGGAAGAGTATGCAATTTTGATTGCACTTGCATAACCTTGTACCTTACATGATTAGGGAAAATCACCTAACCTACAGTTTTCCGGTCATACTGTTTAAAAAAAMCAGAGAAACCCAGATTGCTGAAATAAAATCAGAAAGACCCCAGCAAACCAATAATATTTGATGTGCAAATGCAACACATACAAGATGAGGTTTCCATTGTATTTCTAAGTAAATACATTAACAAACCATAGCTAAACTTCTGGCAGAGCACCCTGTCAGCATTGCCTGCCTAAAAATACACGCCTGTGCAGTGGGACTCAAGGCAGGAGCTCCCGTTCAGAGCAACCTCTCTGCTTCTGCATTTCTCTGGCTTCCATGCCTGTATTCTGGTTCCTAGAGATTTTGATCATCCCTTAGATCCTTGGTGGGATGATTTCTGCATAGCTGAAGCCAGTAGGGCTGTGCTAGAATGGGCTATTTTCGTAGCCAGTGTGTCCCCGACACACAGGTATGGATTCCTTCTTGGAGATAGCACAGGCAGCTCAATATTGGTACTAAGTGGCATTGCTTGTGTTATAAATATATTTCCAAGCAGAATGGTGGGGTTTGCAAATGCCCTGCTATATTCTGATCTTGAGTTACTCTTAACGCATTCTCAGCATTGAGGTCAGCAGGGCTACACTGTGCTGCACCACCGAAGAACTTCAGTCAGCCTTGGTGACTTAATTAAATACTTCAAAAAGATCTGCAGTGGCACTTATTCACCTCTTCACACGGTTGCCCCAGACTTTTTGTTAAACCTGTTGATGTTTTTATTTCTTTGGACAGCCTTCCTATTGCTACATATCTGCACTTTATCATCTGAGGAAAGAAGCAATTGCAATGACAGAACTAGACCTTGTTATGCTATGAGTAATATTACACACAGTCCAGCACTTCTGGAGGAAATCTTGAACGCTGGTGCTTTATATACATGATAAACAAGGTGAATTTGGTTTGTATTTGAGATAATTTATGGTATAGGCTGCTTCATGTGTAGCTGCTGCTGTGCTGTTGTTTCATGCCAAGATTCATTACACATAATGGGTTGGCTAACATCTCTGGGACTTCTTAGAAGATGTGTTAAAGAGCCCTAAAAGAAAAGTATGCAGATTAGAGCTTCCCATGTTTTTCGTAAGTGTTTTAAGACATTTGGAACGTGTCATTAAAATTTTAACAAAAGAAGCAGAAGGAGAGCATACTATTAATTATTTTCTTCTTTCTACTAATTTTTTGGGTAATGAACTTTCTGCTTATTGAAGCATATTTTGTCTGTTGTGTTTTGCCTGTTGATTAACAAAGGGCTAGAACAGTTATTGTATCGCTCAGTAAAAGCGGTGTTGTGTAGCACTAAATACGTATTCCATGTAATCCTGACTCCCTAAAATTTTTGTGGTTTGTGCTTGTGAAGAGAAAATATAAAACGGAGATAAAAGCCTATCGGATTAGGGCAGTGTGCTTCTAGATCCACTTAGCACTTCTTTTGCAGAGGGATAAATGATAGGGGAAGGGTAAGCTGGGAGAGTCGGGCTGTAGATACCAGTACGCTAGACAACATACAATCTGGTTATAAAAAGTGAGCTAAATTCTCGGCTACAGGCCTAATATACATTACTGGTGAGACTTGCCTAGAGAGCAATTCTTAATATTTTTATGCATAGCTTGCTTGGAGGTTCACTCATGTCAAATTTTGACCTCAGATACACACGTACAAATCCAGAATAACACTGGTAAAACCCCTTTGAAGTGATACCGTGCCAGTGAGAAGTGCATATGGCAGCTAGCACCAGTTCTTGCCTTTTCCCCTGCAGGGATCAGGCTGCACCATCCTGAAGGGATCTGACACAAAGCACTGTGAAGGTGGTGAAGGAACAGATGGGAAGTCCGCATCTCCTCTGCTTCGCTCAGCGATGAGAACACCATTGAGCCTAGTCTACTCCACTGCTCAGCTGGCCCCCACGCATGGCTATGTGCAGCTTCCAAATTCAGTTTGTGTTTGGGTGAATCTCTTATCTACGATCACTTGAGCTCATTGCATATGCAATAATACTGTTATTAATCCCTCTAGTATTCCCAGCTCCCTGGATTTTATGTGGGTTTAGAGCTAGTGGTCCTTAGTTTTTAGAGTGAGCCTTTGAGGCTCCACTACACTGCTCCTAATATGGGATTCAGTACTTATATTTTATTTAAAACACAGGGCTTGTTACTACAGTGCTTTTAACATTCTAATATACACATAAAATTTTTATGGCACTCTCTCTTCCTGGGAGAAGTCTCAAGTATAAAACAATTTTTCAAGGAAAAAAAAAAAGGCATGTAACAGCCCTGCTTTGCTTTAATTTTGGGTCCACAAAAGTCTCTTGCTATGCGTGATATCAGTGAAAACAGAAAATAAATCTCCAAGAACAAAGCGTCACAGCATTTTAAAAAGAAGCTTATTTCTGTGCTAGCCTCAGCACACTGCTGGTTTGGTCCCTTGCAGGCCACGGGGGCAAAGCTGCAGAGGGCTGGCGCTGGAGACATCCTGGCCACCCCCCCCAGTGTCCCCCAGGTGCATTTCTGGAGGAGAGCTGCTGCCTTAGCCATCTCAGTTGAGTCTAGTGCTCTCCCCACACATCGTTTTTCCCCTATTTCAGTTTCCCACCCAAAACACGGGCACCTTATCTAGATGTGCTGCCAGAGATGAGGTGAGGTTGCAGCCCAGCTGTGATGCAGGCTTTAGCCCCACCGGCAGAAGGCACAGAAATACCACGCTGCTGCGGTGCAGGAGCACCAGGTGATGCAGAGCGCCTTGGTTGGGACCTTGCAAAGGGTGGGGGAGATGTCCAGGCTCTCCTTACAGCACTGCTGGCTTTCCTGCTGGTGCAAAGCAAGCAGGAAGCCATCATGTTCATGCCCAGGTAGTTGTAGGCAGCCAGAAGGGTGACAGCTATAAGATGCGTAGGAATCGGACGCTTCCCTTCTGTTGTGTCTCCTGGTACAGCGCGTCCATTGGCACAAAGCCCTTTCCCTGAGGCTATTATCAACATAGTGTGGCTGAACCTTTCACAAATTCCAGCTGGATGTTACCTTTGGGATCTGTACCTGTGGTGCTTTTTGCATCTGGGACAAACAAAATGCTGCACCCCTTAAAGGGACTTTGTGTTCACTGGTCATTTTTCTTCCATACATAAGTTCCTGCTTTACCAGGGAAATGGTGGTGCATAACATTTCACTGAATGTTGGAACCCTGAACGTGCACCTACCAGGTCTTCACCGCGGGTTTATCTGTGGTCAACTACAAGAAGTTGAACCTTTATTGAAAATGAATCAAATAGAACCAGGTCCTCTCTTAATGTTCAAAAGAGTTTGATTAGCTGTTTGTTGATATATTAAAATGTTTCAGACAGTTCTTTAGTGCTTATTTAATCATCCTTTTTATCTGCTTTGACAATATATTATAGTAAAAATGCTAACTATTATTCATACTATTTTCATCTGGAAGAGTAAATAGCATGGGAAAGCTGCTTATAGCTGATTTCCACATGGCTGAAATCAGGAATTACTGTAAATCTCACATGAAATTCTGCTCTTACGAGATCTCCAGATCAAAGTTATTTAGTTACATTAAGTTGCAATTTACAGATTTTTATATTAACAAAACCAGGTCGGCAGCAATTTGTGAGATTTGTTTTTTGCTAGAAGAAAAAAAAATGGTACAGTTCAAAATTAATTATGCATGCTTATAAATATGTGAGTGAACACCCTCAAAATCTATATACAGATTAGATTTACAGAGTACAATTCAATACTATTTTACAAAGCAATAGAAGTACTTGCCAATTCTCATGAAAAACATCGATATATTTTAGTTTTAATAATGAAAATGTTTAATAAACAAGATCCAATTATCAGCTTCATGGATAATACAACACAAAACCTTTTTTCGTATATCTGTGCATTTCATCTTTATTCTTACCAGTCTTCTCAACTTGCTTTTACTATTTCTCCAGTTTWTTTTTTTTTTTTGACAATAGACCTTGGCTAATTATTTTACTCCTTTTACTTTGAATTTCACGATGAATAGTTTAATGCAGAAAGGTTACTTATTTTTGTGAGCAAGTCTGGCAAGGAAAGGGGTGTTGCTTGGTTCAGTGGTTTTTGCATATAGTGTGACATTATTTTTATATCTTGTGGTTGAAAGAGAATCTTGTGATCTACTGTCCTTGAAAGATGTTGTCTTGCTATTTTCCTGTATTTACTCTGGAAATGCAACCCCAAATTTCAGCTCGATGTAAACAGATAGAAAATAATCCAGTTGATTTCAGTGGATTCTCTCTTGCTTATGCTAGACTAGTAGTTTTTACCTACTACTTAACATCAAATGGTTATACAGTGCTTAATGAAGAATTTATTTTTCAAAGATGAGGTTGCCTTTTCCTCCACAATAAGGTTTCATAGGGTACAACTGCCCTAGGAGTGGGCATCACTGATTCTATCTACTTTATATGTGATCTTCAGATTAACACAGTTATTCATCTTCACTACAATTACCACCTCCTCTGAAGAAACTCTTTCCGTTTCCGTTCCTTTTCCTCCAGGCTCTGAAGACGAGCTCATAATTCAGCAGCGGCCAGGCATCTGTATGTGCTTATCTAAGTCCAAAGTATTTGGAGCAAATGTTGCAGCACGTGATTCGTGGTGGATTTTAAATGTACCCAGGCACTGGAGCTGACGCAGGAGGTGTGTGTCTCTGCCCGTTTAGCCATGCACTGGCAGGACCCTTATTGACCCTCTGTGGGGTGGAGAAGGCCCATTTGTGGCAGTGGGAGCAGTCCCTCTTGTAAATAAGGATCAGACTCTTCAACCTTTTTTTTTTCTTCTTGTCTTGATGCTGTATTTGGGAGCATGGATTAAGTTAAATCTTGTATTGGCTSACTCAGCCGGTGCCACTCTGCCTCCCCACAGCCAGAAGGGCAGCGGACAGGTCGTTTTCTGCTTTATTAAGAGATTTGAAGGTCAGAGCATCAAAATGGTAATTTCAATCAGAGCCAGTCTAGTTGCTCAACAGACTAAAGGAGCTACTGTAGGTTGTAGATCTTAATGTGCGCGGAGACTGTGATCTAATTGTGAGCACTGCTTGTTGGGTCAGATCTGGTTGAGTCAAATTGCGATGCATCAGCCCGTCAGCTCATTCCCCAGAGGCTGCCTCCCGCGTAGGTGGCGGCAAATAAAATACAAAGGAGGAAGGAAATGGAGACCTTGTTCTGCTGAACAAGCACAAATCTCTGCATTAAGGATTAGCACTTAGAAAATAATCCACTGTTGCCTTTAATGTAATCTCAGCAGACGTACTAAATTCTGTGTTGAAGCCTTTGCAGGTACTGTCAAGTACCAGACAAAGGCATTCCTTGCAAATGGATGGGAGTAGAAAGCAGGGACTGGAAGAAAGAGAATAGATTAATTTCTTATTGTCACTCGATTAATCCTTGTAGTGCCGAGTAGCATGATGTTGACTACAACAGGAGGCACTGTTATGAATTCACAGTTATGAATCCAGAAAGCAGAGAGGGATTGCAATGGCTTGATTTCAGGTGTAAATATAAGAATTTATTCTGACACTATAATAACTAATAAGGATTTGTAGGCACTTGAAGGAATAATAGTATATTTAAAACAAATATACAGGGGTGTTTAGAACCTTACTATAACCTGCCCCTGATGCACAGGTCTGTGCCCAGCCCCAGCACACTAACAATAGCAGCAACAGCAATTATATAGCAACTGTGAGTAACATTTTTCAAGACACCGTAGGTACTGTATTAGGAGGAAAAACCCAAACAAACGAATTAGCAAAATGAAAGCACAGCACAGCACTTAATCACATAGTTGTCTCATTTAAATCAGTGGGTCGACTCATTTTCGTATAATTATGCATGTTTTTAAGACATGCTTGGTATGTCACAAGACTGTGTAATCTTATAATTGCAGCTATCCATTTCCCTTATGTTTGCCCTACCTTTGGAGAAAGGACTGCTCTTTTGTTACCAGTCGTAGGGTAGCTGGCATGGGGGGTGCAGGCTTGTGACGAGAGCTGGTAAGCACTACAATAGCATGCACAGTAACAGTGTCTTAGCTTAAAAATAATTAATTATTGCTGAAGAGATGGTAAAATACAGAAGTTGCTTGATCACAGTGATACTACAGCAACCTTGCAGTAGAAAATGGTAGGCTGGCAGGGTAAATGGCTGCTGCCACCTCCGGCATACTCTGCGAAAGTCAAAACCAGTGGAAGCCAGACCAGGTAGGTGGAATTACAAGCGGGGAGCTCTGGCAGAGATGGGGGAGTGCAGGTGGTGGGAGAACAGTAGTAAAATGATGTGTTTTATGTTACTGGTGTCCTGTCTTTTATTTACTTTAGTCTGCTGGCAGGATGTTTCTCTGTAAACATTACCACAAAACACTTAAACAGGAATAAAAGTAACTTTTATTGAGGGAATTTAAAAGTAGTCTCTGGAAAACATGCAAGAAAACACCATGTGGACTCCACATCTTCTTCAAAGTAGAGTGAACACAGCAGGGATCTGCTACTGTCACCAAGACCAAACCCAAACTGCACCTTTTAATATTTATATAATTGAAAGTACAAATCGAGGTTGCTGTCTGAAAGTGCTAACATTTCATGACAGCAAAAGAGTCAAACTTGCTTTTTCAAACTTGTGATAGAATATGTAGCACCGAATTAAGCCTGTAGTTCTGGCATAAACCAGCAACATCAGGACAATAGTGCTTACCACATATTGCAAAATATAACTTTCCATTCTTTAGACTAATTAGAGAGGCAGCCAGTAGCACCACTATGATTCTGTCAGCATTTCCACAATAAACCCCCCTTTTCAGGGCTTTATAACTTGGCTGTAAAAAATTAGCTTCAGGCTGAAACTTGGCATGCCATGGTTCACCCCAGCAGCAAGTCGAGCTGTGCATGTGGTTATGTGTGTGGTTTGTTGATTGTTTCCTAAATACAAATTTTCATTGAAATTAGTTTTGCCACTTCTTGGAAGACAATAATAAAATAAACCAATTTTTAAATGAACATAGTTACATTCTTTGGCAGTCTCTTGCAGCAAGTTAATTGTTAAAAGTATGAATGTTTGAGGTGAGAAGGATACAGCCTTGTGATGATTTTTTTGGTTTAAATTAAATCATCTCAAGGGAAGTTTGAAAGCAGGTTGTTGCACTTGCATGAACTTAATTCACAGGGCATGCTCCTGACTCCATGAAAGACATCAAGCAGCTTTGACAGAAAAAGGCCCCACAAAAGCAGCTCACGTGAGGGCACTGGTACTCAGATAGTCCCTGGAGCCCTTGGAACTCTGTGCCAAAGGGAGGATCGGGGTGTCCCCCTCGGGCTGCAGGAGTGTCCAGGCCGCTAAATGCTCAGGTGGAGAAGCCATCAGTGTCCTCCTCCACTTTGCACATAGCGATGGCAATGTCAGCCTTTCCTAGGCTTGTGCCACAGATCAAACTGAGGGACCTCTTCCAGTCGTGGGTAGTAAACCACTGTTTATTAAATTTCTGTGTTAGGGATAAGCACAGTGCGTTACTTCAGAAGTGTTCACATAACCCATCTATATCCACAAATTTTGAAGTGAACTGAGTAGCATTAATAATCTTATTGCAAATGCTTCTCTTTCAGCTTCGCTGTGGTCTGTAGAAATGCCCAAAGAACCAGGACACTACTGTGCATCTGAAACACCGCAACATGGAGAGGGAAGTGGAAGTATTTGAAAGGAAATCAGAAAGACTGGTAAGATGGGCAAAGCTGACTCTTTTTTCTTCAGGGGAGTCTTCCTCATTTTAAGGTGGTTTTTGTTGCGTTTTGAATTTTTTTTTTTATTTAGCATTTTTAACAGTTAATAACAGTTGATTATTAAAAAAGAAAGGTAAAAAATGGAAGGTACAGAAGCTAGCATTGCTTCTTCCAAGGAACCAAATAAGAGAAATACTCTAAAAATACATAGGAGATGGAAAACGTCATCAATATGCACTAACATATTCTCCAAATCATTCTTCAATATAAGCGCCATGAAGAAAACTAACAATCCACATCCACTATTCTTCAATCAATGAACAGTTGAAGATKAAAATTAATATTATAGAGTAGAATAACCAATTATAAACCAATTCAAAAATCTATTCATCATGGACTCATTTTTTGCAATGGGTGAATGAAATTTGAAAGGGAGAGAAAGCGAGTGAGTAAGCAGCACTGAGCCAACTCACCAGCTTCCCAAGCACAGAGCTTTGTCACCACCCCAAAAAGAGAGCTGACGGCTGATGAACAAGTGAGATATTTGGGCTCAGCCCTCCTCCCTGAGTACAAGGAGTCAGCTAAGAGAGCCAGCTCTCATGCAGAGGTAGGCTCAGGCTCTCCGTCAGATCAGCAGAATTTTGTTCCAGTGTTAATTTTCTCCAAGAGTAGCTGCCAGGATATCCTTGAACACATAAACCCAATTAAGCCAAGCTAAACTGATCATTAGGCTTTCAAGTATGTGTCTGCTGATATTTTATAAGGCCGTAGCCTACTTAAAGTTTCACCTCCTGCAGCCACCCAAGATTGACCCTGGGAGTCCACTGAAACAACAGGCAAAGGCTCCTAAATTTTTGGGAAAGTCTTTGAGTGTCTCACAATTACAGAGGCTGCCCAAACTACTGTGGCTCATGCGAGGATAATTCCAAATTTCTTTTTACCCCTTCCAGCTGCTGAGGTAGCACCCACTCTGAATAGGTGGTGTGACTTCGACCTACGCTTGTGGGCATCCCAACGGTGTGCAAGTGGGAAAGCGCATGAAGGGGGCATAGRAGACACACACGTGCTTACCCGGGCACGGACTGAATTCCATTTGTCACCTTGAAGACCTGTTTAAATTTTCTGATTTTTCTCCGTTTGCAATAATTGCCACGCTCTGGCTGTGATCATGCAGTTGTCGCTCAGCAAGTGCTAGCACCTAGCAGAAATCAAACAAAACCTAGTGCTGCTTGGTGTCTCCCTTCTCCTCCCTTCCAAACCCATCTCTCCACCCCAGTCCCAGCTTATATAGACAACTTGCCTTTACACAAACAATTCTTGTTCTCCAGAAGGAAATGCTGGCCCAGTAACCAGATGCTTTTTTAAATAAATAAACTGAATTCATTGAACAGAGAGGGTATGCACCGTTCCCTAATCCTGCTGCTTTCCACTGGCCCTACACAGCAGGCTTCGCAACCATGTGGTTAGAAGCCATTTTCAGTGATCCAAGCTAAGAAACCAATATCAGTTCTGCTTATCTGAGTTTCAGTTTCTTGCAAGGTTAGGTCACACTTAATTATGATGCAGGACTAGGTGAGCAGATACATCGGAGAACATCTAGAGGGATTTTATAGACAGCCATGGGTCAACAGCCCCAGGTCAACATTCCTGGCCACAGCTAGTCTCCACCCATCCTCATGCTCACTTTTGCCTGTCTTATTAAAGACGTCATGAGCATGAAGACATTCTCCCTCTTTGAATGCTGTATGCCTTTCTTTATGCTTTACCAGGTCTTCTGTGATAGTAAACACTCATGTACCATTTTGCTTGAAGGGGTGTTTCCTCCCTTTGATTCCCTTTTGGCAGTACTCAACAGCCTGCAGGCTCAAGTCCTGTTTTCTTAAATTTGGGGATGTGCTGACTAAACTATGTGACTAACCAGATGCAGTCAGGAACATGTGGCCCAGGTCTTTGTGGTAGAATGCTGGAAAATTAAATGAAAAGAATGTAAACACTTTATTATCACATCCCACTTGAAAAAAAAGATTTTAAAATGCAACAATTAACGTATTATCATTCAGGAACATATTTTACGAATATCTTTTGTGGATTAGTAGGGCTTTCAGGCCATCAATATCTATGCTATTGTGCTGTCATTGCCTTGGACTGTGTGGCCTCCGCAGCTTCATGCACTGAATAAGCACTTCCGAATATTTAAAGATCTCCCTTGCCTGTTTGGAATCCCTTTGTTTGTTCTCTTTTATCTGAAAGACACCGTCTGACTCCTTTTTCTCCCTTCCCAGGCCCTGCTCATGTTTTTAATGAATCAAAACCTGCAGACTGCAGTTGTGATTTCTGTATTTCTGCAAGAACCTCCTCTATGATTTCTGCAAGGTTGCACACAACCTGACTGAACAGGAATCCAAAGCCTGCTGCCAGTGACTTTGCTGAGATCACAGGAGGGTGAAGGAAGACAAAAATCAAGCTAGATCTTGGCTGCATAATGCCAGCTACTAGAGGGAACACAGAGGGCTGAAATCAGAGGTGGCGTAAGAGGTAAGTCAGGGCAAGTAAACTAGTCTGAATTAAATGATCAAAACCTAAGATAGAATMTGGTATAACAAAAAAGGAAACGCAGCAAAGGATAGGACAAAATATACTCCTTATCGCATCTCAGCTTCAAATTATCRCTAAATGCGTACCTCAGGCTGAACGTGACCCAACCTGACATACACTGGACAGTTACACCAGTGACTTCTGTCACTGCCTGGGACTGGTCTCGCAATAGGGCAGGGCTTGAAAAAGCTGGAAGGAAGAGTGGTATTTTTTAAAATGTATATATCTGTATTTTAAAAAATCTCATAATATTCTTCATCAGAACCTAATTATTTCAAATGAGCAAATAGGGAGAATATATGTATATATTCATATCTATAAGTAATATGAATGTAGTTAATAATTAAATACAGTGCCACGCTTAGCTATTACTTCCTCGGTATATCTTAAACTGAAGCCAGCTTGGTGGTTTGTACTATTCTGACAGCCAACAGGACGTAGCAGAGAACATCCCATCACAGCATTGGCACTCTTGCCTGCCTTGGCTGAAATCTTGCATGATTGCCCTGTACCAATTGCGCTGTCCAGAGGGCCATCACGAGTTTCCCTTGTCAGTTCGTGTCCTCCAAATCCTACCAGGTCATGCTGGCAGGGAACTGAGTGACTCCGGGGAAGTCAGGGTGTTGTGCTAGTGATGAATTTAGCCCTTTGTAAGAAGAGACCGGTATCCCTCTTTTCCCTCTCTTTCTCCAGCAGGAAATTTTCATTTCCAACCCAGTGACTCATACAAGTCTCTTCATCTTTTTATCTGAAGCTCTCAGTCTCCCGATGAAGAGCAAACACTAAATTCTACAAAGCCAAATAAAGGGGATGCCAGTTATGATTAGGCTAAATATAATGCACTCTCCCATGTATGTTAATGCTTTATGTACAGCTATGCATGCAGCTAAAGGGATAGATAGAAAATAGGCTGGGAAATAGAAGAAAATGAAGTTCATAGCAAAGGCCGTGTTTTCCCAAATGGAAAGCATTTAAAGATTGGGAATTGCCTCTTTCTTTTACCCATGTTTCCCTCCTAACTCTATCAGCCAACTTTCTGCTAACCCTCCCTCTGCTTTTAGTTATCAACTTGCTTTTTTTATCCTGTTCATAGGAAAAGAAAGCAAGCAGACAAGAATGGAAAACAGAATTAGATAAATATCTGGCAGCGTTTCATGAGAAGCATATCCTAGAGAGAGCAACAGCAATTTAGATAAGATTCAACTTTTCTTTTTGCTTGCTTTAAGGACAGTTGTTTGGCAGCTCCACACTTCCCATGTATGCTTTGCAGTTTATGTATAAATGTAAACTTCCTCCCCCGAGTATCACCCCACAGAGAAACAAATAATAATGGAAAAAAGTTTGGGGGAGATATTTGTAAATGATAAAAATCATTATGTATCCATAGTAACATGTTTTGTATCAAGATTTTTAAAGCAGTCTTTTTACTCTCGTGTAGGAAAAGTAAAATGCGATGATGGCTTTTTTTCATAACCAGTAACTATACAGATAGGTACGTGGGGATGGGGAGGGACAAACAAACCTAAAGATGACAGATCTGTACAGAATGCTGTTAGTATGCCAGATCTTATTACAGAGCAGTGGGAGGCCTTGTACACTACGTACCAGCTCTATGGGGACCTCCATATTTAAAACAAGTTGAAAAAAATGTGATTTGAAGAACCCCTCATGGGCAGCCTTCAAAGGCAAAGACAGGTTCTGACTGGATTAACATTTATTGACTGTTTAAGCCTGCTTTTTTGCTTCAGGACAGAGATACACGAGTTTAATTGCAGAGGCTGTTCTGCCAACTGATCACCAGAGTGGCAACCAAAGCTTTACTAATCGGTCCTTCATTAAAGAAAAGTCTCTATTACAAAACAAATTAAGCATGCTCTGATCCTAACCTACAGGTCCAATGGCATTACAGCAAAGTTTAAGCTGTTAGAGCACTGGAAAACTTATTAAGGTTTAGCGCTGAGATAGCACTTTTGTATTGATTTTACAATACACAGGTATTATGATTTATGGAGTGCTAGTGTCACTCTAACAAGCTGAAGGACACACAATATCATCTCCAACATCATTAAAATTCAGAAGCCTCTAGAACTAACTCATCAACCACTGTACATTGTCACAGACTATAGAGCTGTATTCTGGTTGGAAAATGCCCTAAGCTTTCTGGACAGTTGTCTTCCTGAATCGCTTAACTAAAAAAAAAAAAAAAAAAAAAAAAAAAAAAAAAAAAAAGGGGGGGGGGGGGAAGAGAACCCAAACTCTGCGTACAACTTAAAAATCAACTAATTGCATATGACTCGTTCATGTAACAAAATTGCACTATTATTTACTACCACCTATAACAAAATGAGTTTTTCTGCCTTCTGTTGCCTGAACACTAAGTACCAGTACTAGGTCTATTGGAAATAGCTGGTTAATCCAAACGGGAACGGGCAGGCTTTGGCGCGCTAAGTGAAAGCCATGCATTATTTTTACCTCGTTCTGTATCAGGAATGTCTTATTTTATCGAAGTTTGGGTCCCCACCCTGCCTCAGACCGAAGCCATCCCTCCCTCCCAAGCGGCTGCCCTCGCTCTTTTCCCAGAAAAAGACAAACCCCGGCACCCCCGGCGTCGCGCTCCTTTTAAAAGGACAGAAAGCGGCGCCTGATGTAAACAAAATACAAAGCCCGCCGCACGCAGCCAAGAAGCCGCTGCTGCGGCAGGGGCCGTCGGCCCCGCGCCCCCCGCCCCGGCCGGCGGTGCGGCCCCGTCCCCGGCCCCGGCCCCATCCCCACGCCGGCCCGGCCCCGGCCCCATCCCCACGCCGGCGCGTCCCCGTGCCCGTCCCGGTGCCGGCCCCGCGGCGGCCGGGCGGTTCCGCGGTGCGCTGGAGACCCCTGTCGGCGGCCGGGCGCAAGGGCGGCGGGAGCCGGGGCCGCTCCGCCCGCCGCGGGCGGGGGAGAGTCCCAAACGGGAGCCACGCCAAAATACACAGCCGGGAGCATTCAGGTTTCACCTCAAAAACGTTTCGTTTTTCTCGGGTGTATGCCCAGCCTTCCCGTAGTGCAGCGGTCGAGCCTCTGCTCTTGTACCCCGGTTCTGAACTAGTAACGCCGAGTTAATGTTTTTACAACCGGTGGGGGAACGCACTGAGTAGAGGCACAACTTTGCCTTTCTTCTAGCCATACCTAAGTGCAGGAAATCCTACTCCTGGAATTTTATAACTCAGCTCATTGAAAGCGTACAGACAACAACGGTGTCTATAGCATTGGAATGGATCTGGGCTAGCTGAAGGAATGCACCTTGGCAAAATCCTGTTTTATTATCCTGCACTAGACTAAGTAGTTGCTATTTGTAATTATATCAATAGGTATCCTCAAGCCTGCTTCTCTTCTGTGTTATTATTCATACAGCCCACATGTGGTCATTTATGCCAGCACTACCAAATCGCTTAAAAAAGGAATGTAGGAATGACTGTACAAACCACCTGAGTACCAAACCCATTTGTTTTTAATAAGACAGTGTAAGATGCTGGGTGTTATATAATACGCATTTCCATTCTTTTCTTTCACACGCTCGTAACTGGTAGCTGTTATTTCCTACCTCAATTCATGAAAAGTGTTATAGCATTATTACATTTGCTATACAAATGTAATCAAATATAGAAACATGCGTTCTACCGCCGATCTTTTGTGTGCACAGCTCCCCTTACAAGCTGTGGGAACGTTTCATGTGAAAGGACTTCAAAGTCGGCGATTGGGTAGCTAAGCTTATTAGAAAGCAGCCTTATCTGAGGAGTTCCAAAGTGTCCTAAATTGACAGAGCCTTGTGATGTGCCCCATGCTTCTGTTTGGCACATACATACTCATTTTTCTCCCAAATTCTGAAATATCTAAATATTTTTTAGCTTTGACTACACTTGAAAATGTCATTTAAAGATAAAAAAAAAATTCCTAAATTATTTTTCTAAATAAAGTTAAACTGTAGCTTATTGATTACTTTTATCCTAAATGACCCTTACAGCTCCTCAGATTTACCTCTTACACTGATGCCTTAATTCAACCAGGAGTGTCTCCTGATCTCAAATTGCACTAATGCACAGCAGAAGTACATTCAGCATAAACAAGATCCGAATCAGTCCATAATGTGTGAGTAATACTTGGAAGTGACTGAATGAAAACCCCCACAAAAGTATAAATTAGCGTTTCTGCCTGCTGAGAACTGCAGTACCCTCCTTTTTTGGATCTCTTACAAATCTACTAAAACTCCTGCAAGACTCAGGTGGTCCTGCAAAATGCTACTTCGCTATGTACAGCAGAGTAAAATCTCAAAGAATGAATTCAGTCCTCTTAAAATTATAACAACATACATATCAAAAGGATTAGATGTTTTCAAATTGGTGCAAATATGTATTAGTCAGTGGCTTATTAGAGTGGTTGAAAATGTTTATATTTTGTTGCTCGTGTTTTTAACAGTATATTATTTCCAAGGAAGGAAGAAAAGGCTTTTCTTTCCAGTATCGCCAAAGACTCCTGATTGCAAAATTCAATCAATCCTAAAATTAAAATTAGGAGGCCGGATCAGCATGAAAGCAATTGTCTTATAAGTCAGCGTTAAGATGTTATTGATAGAAAAGCTAATGCAATACATTTTCCTCTGTCACACGTTTCTGGCCCAAAGCAATTTGCCAACTAGCTAACCACCTCAGCATAAACACCGGGGAGCCCCCGCTGGGTCCTGGAAATCCCGCTTGTCTGCAAGCGCACAATATACAAGGCAAATCTCCATAAAGCTCGGTGCCACAGTTGAATACAAACACTCCTCAGGTCCTGCTGTGACTTGGCATACCCCGCTGGACAGCTGGAAACTGAGAGGAAAGGAGCTGCTGCCAATAACGGGTTACAAGGGATTGTCAGTGCAAAGTTTCCTTGAAACAGGCAGCGACTGATGTTATTATTTTGGAGGATATCGATGTGATATATAAGATATATACAATGCTACACAGTTGCATTTGATACATATTTGATAGGATATACAGTAAAGCATAGTGCCTTTTTGATATGATCTGTGTGCATGGGCTGAGAATTAAACCCTGAAAAAACAAACAGAATTTGTCCCAACCGTATGTTTTACCTAACATAATTCTGGAAATCAGATATTGCCCTAAATGTCATTTTATTATGTGTATCAAAAAGATTTAGCATACAGGGGTCACAAATGTGTATCTAACACCTTTCCAGCTGCAGTTTACTGTAGATAGATTGCATACAGTCCCTTTTTCATTTTTTTTTTCTTGGAAGCACTTGCCAATGAAGTGCTACYGGCAATCATTAAAAAAAGATTGCTCCCTTTATGTAGCTTTAATATACAAAACGCTACTTATCTGCATTCCAGTGTAAAGAATGCTTGAAAGACAATTCAAGGATATAAATGAAACAGCTAAATTAGGGATTGGCATACTCGATCATCATTAGCCTAATGTAATATAATTTTTAATGTAAAGAAGCTACATTTTCTAACCCTGAATAAAAGCCCAGCGTTCTCTATGTGTTATAATAAATTAATGCAATAAAAACAGGTACACTTATCCTGTAAAGAAGCTTATTAACCAGACTGCTAGTGCTGCAAAATTCGGCATACAGTAAACAATACTTATTTTGTTAGAATAATGACAGACAGTTTRTTCTTTTATACTATGCAGCACTTGGGGACCACATCCATTTACCAAAATAATACCAAATTAGTACTGCAAATATTGAAATCAGACCTTTCAGACTAACCAGTGGCCTAATTTTCTCTTCAATCTGCTCTTAATCTCAATTCATCAATAACACTGCCTTATTATAGGACTTTGACAGCGAGCTAGGGCTTTTGATAAATTATACATCTCAAGCCAGATTTAAAATTTGAAGCTCAAGTGCTAATTATCTGTACAGGCTTAGTTAATAACGAGATTTCTTGTTAAGTATCTGATCACAGCATGGGCATCATTTGTCAAGAACCTCAASTCTACCTTGGAGACTAGCTCTTCGAATTCTCCCTTGCCTACCATATGTAAAATTGGGATCTTTGTTTCTATAATAACCTTTTATTAGGAAGCTGACATAATGATTAAGTTCGCTGTAGACACATACAATGAGTTAGACAATTACCCTTGCTGCTTTAAACTACTCAGGCTCCTAGCAAGACAAAATAATTAATATTGAATTTTAATTTGATGTGTTCCACATTTAAACCCCAATTTGCAAAGTACACCTGGAAGGCTGCCGCTGTTTCCTTGCAGTTTGTGCTGATGAAATAAAGGCTCCTGCAGTTTGAATGTAAAAGCACAGAAGGCATGATGCACCACAATCACTTCTCAGTGGAGCAAAGAATTTTCGAGCATTAATGGGAAAGGTAATTACCTAGGTCTAACTTTATAGCCTTTTCTCTAATGAAACTATAATCTCCCAGGCCTACATGGTTTAAGCATTTACATGATTTTAACGATTTCACTGCCATAACAGTTGTCACACGTGGTAATTTAAAAACTCATTGCCTTAAAACAAAGATGCTAATTATATTTCTATATTTTTATTATTGAAATAAAACTGGACTGTGTGAAGTGGCAGAACCATAATAAAAACAACCATGCGCTGCATTGCCTAAGTGGAAGGAGGGGGGGCATATTTGTTTGCAGGAAAAAAGGCGCCCGAGAGCTTTCACAACTGTACCTGTTAACGGCCGAGCAGTTTAATTCCCCTGAGCTTTGGCCGTGGGGCAAAGCACGCCCATACGCTCTGAGGACCTTTAGTCACTCCGACTTCAGGCAAAATTCCCATTGCGCCAACTTGTGTAGTCGTTCCCTTATTAAAATACAAATGGTTCTCAGCCATAATTACCTAAAGATGTATCGCATACATACAGTATTGCCATTGTAAGGTGGTGTCCTGGAGCCCTTCCCCTACACTAGTCCAGTGCTCTCCCACAAGTGGTACAGCAGTCCTGACGGCAAAGCCTCCACCGCAACTGGCAAGCGCTTTCTCCCACATATGGATGAATTTGAGCCTGAAACGTGTGGGGAAATGGGCTTATTGCCTGGAGGACTGGACGGACCAGCCATTTGCAGGGTGTATCCTGTAGCATGGTTCCAACTTTTCAGAGTGGTGCCTCCCGTGCCTGCTGGGGTGGGATGGGGCTCCCACCCAGCTCACATCATCTGCTATTCGCAGCTTTTGCAGCATCCCCTCTGCATCTCTCTACTAGCYTCTGCTTTTACCATACTAGGTGGCTTGGCTACCACCTCACCTCTATGTCAGATGTGCAGGCTGGCAGGGGTGTAACCCCATTAGTAAAAGCGGCTTTCCCAATGACCTCAGCTCCGGGGCTGGGACCTCAGCAAGCACCCTGCCTTTACTCAGCTCTAGTAGGGCTGGATGACTTCCTCCAGCGTTGGCTTTTGTCTGTACTTGAGAACCCCACGTCTCTAAACGAGCTGAAGTAACCGCTGCTACAATTTCCAGGATAATTTAATTTGATGTTCATCATCATGGTACAGCTTTGTTTTCCAAAACCTGCTCACATCCACTAGCTGTGGGCGTCGGGTGCAAAGTTTGGATCCGAATCAAAATATGAACTTTCCGAAAAGGCAGGCGTGCTCATGCTTAATGCAGATACCCTCTGATTATTACCAGCTTATAAGTGACACAAAATGACACGTCTAAACAGAAAAATCAGAAGCCAGTTTGCTGATAGGAAGGTGAGTCTTAATGCTCATTTAAAGTGTCAGTGGGGAGCCAGAATTTCCATTTTGTGGAAAATTCAGACATTTCAGATTTTTTCAATTCTTTACTGGAATGAAGAGCCAGGGAGATAAAAAAATATTTATCAAGATTATTTTTCTGACAAAGTCACTCCTACTGGTCCAAAGAAATAAGTCAAGACGAAGTAGCATCTTCTGGGTCACAAATTCAAGTGAAAGACACTGTAAGAAGACATCTGGTAGAACAATCTCAGAGAGGTAAGCTCTGAAAAATCCCTGKGGACTACTGGGCCGGAAAGATGAAGCCATGGACAGAGAAACATGGACAACTTAATGTGGTGACTAAACACGGATTTCTATTTTGGCCTCTGTAACTACTATTTCCCTCTTTGCGTTGATGTAAGAAAGACCAGACAAGACCCTTGGATGAAGCTGTATCAATCCCTTTAGCCTGGGGAGGAGAATATCATTAGTGGGCCTTGCACCAAAGCAAGAAGCAAAGGAGCTGTCAAACTGGGGAGGGGCAAGGATGTAGTGCTGGACTGTGGTGGTTTTGTGGTTTTCTTTTTTTTTTCCCTTAGGAAAAGAAAGAATTAAAATCACCTCCTCTGCCTCAGCTGAAGGGGGACGCTGCAGACCAGAGGGAGATCATGTGGTATAACGTGTGATGATGGGAGGTAAAAGCTTAAGCTTACCAGTGTCTGTAGAACAGCATTTACCATTATACATGAATTCAGAAAGATAATTTCCCATCCTTTAGAGATTTAAAATCCAAACATCCCCTCCGATGATTCACAAGGAAAAACCTTTTTGTAACACTTTTGTGGTGACTTTTTCAGCGTACCCTAAGTGTTAAAATTGCTTTTGTTCTGTTTGCATCAGCAACAAGGTAGACAGACTAACAAGAGACGTGGGCTGGGTAAGGCTGTCAGCTGCCTGTGTTTTTGTTGGCACTCTTCCATTAAGGAAGGTCATTTACTCGTTGTCTTCAGCTAATGGGCAAGGTACCCRGAGCTACCTTGCATTTCCAACAGGGAAAGAGTACACTGAGGAAGGCAGGAGAAATGAGGGTGCGGTGGGTTGTCACCAGTGAACGCCCATGGTGTCCTGGTGCAGATTCCAAGGTAGCCAGGAGGTGCTTTAGCACTGCAAGGACACATCTGTGCATCTGCTCCAAATCACTTGTGTCCCTGTGCCACAAACCTGGGTAGCATCTCTCCCACCACCTGTTACCAGGCATGCATCCCAGGAAACCCACGGGCACGTATGTAGACAGACAGACAGATTTAATTAACTTACCTATTGCTACGCAGCTTGCTCTCATAACCCACTTCAGGTGTGTCCAGGAAGGCTGTTTATGGCGAGAAGGATTGCTGTGTCCACAAAGCTTCACAGAGCACAGTACAACCCCCCTCTTCTACTGCATGTGTTTAGTGTCACTTTTTGTGTAATAGCACAAAATAGGTGTCTCTGGAAAGCAAGGCAGCTGAATGACCCTCACATGGTGCAAGATTAAGAGCTACAAACTCCTGTAATTCCAACAAGCTACAGACTCCTGCACTTTCCCCACTAATTTGTTCACACCGGAAAGCATTCATGAGCTATTTTGGTCACCAGAAGACAGGTCTTCCACACAGATCCCTGTGTTTCCAGCTCCTAAACTGGGCTATATCATTCAAGGGGGAAGACCTGTTAGTCTCCTCATCTCTTAGCACTGTGAAGGAATACACCAGGATGCTGGATACTGAGGGAGATGACTTGTACCCCAGTTTTAAGGATGTCAGCATTGGGAAAATCAAATGTTTTATCAGTTTCATCATTAGATGAGATTTTATGTTACTGGATTTTTTTTTTTCGTTTGAAAGCATAGATTTACAGTAATGGGCAGATGTTAGAAAAGATTAAATAAGAAGGTGCATTATTAAGATAGTAAGCAATGACAGGCATCTTCCTTAGCTACTCCAGTATAGCCATTCACTGGTGATGTTGCCTAATTAGCCTCCACCACTTACCCCAGGGAGGGAGCTCCTGCTTCTCCTTTTCAAGATGACAAACAAAAGCAGCCAAAGCAGCTGCTCTGAGCCACTGGCTCCTTCAAAGCTGAGGACAGAATGAACAACTTCTACTGCTTACTTCCTCCTAGCTTATAAGTAATATAATTTACATTATATAATATATATGTAATTTCCTCCCTAGTCTCTAAAACATCTCAATTACCATTGCTACTGAATACTTTAAGTAGTAGATTCCTGCCTTTTGAAGATGCTTTGGAATCCTTATGCATCATGGCATGAGAAATATGAAAACTTCTTAATAGATTCATGACTGTGTCTTTCTAGAGGTTTTCTAGAAAGAAGAAAAATATGATTCTACTAATAGTTAAATTCAGAATGGGTTATTCAGATTAGGAAATTTCTAACAAAAATTTCTTTAGTTTTAGAAGGAGCTCCTTTCAGGGTTCCCATCACAATCAAAAAATTCTTCACAGCCACAGATCTTGCTGAACTGAAAGTCAAAACCGGCATGTTTTGGCATGTATAAATGACGTAATACTCAGGCTCAAGATGTTAGATGTAAAACAACACTGGGAAAAAGTCTGTTTTAACTGTATGAAAAAATAGTAGAACTTCAACACTATGCAGCAGTATATAAAATTCACAAATGTTTACTAATGCACACAGGCAACACAAATCAAACATCTCTTTTTTTCTTTAGACATGCATTGGGTTTTTCAGACATCATATTACCGTGCAATAAAAAAGCCCAAATCACTTATCAAAAATACTGCCAATGAAAAAACAGGATTGCCACTTTGCTGGTGGTCTTAGCAGATAAAGCAAAATTGCCACTATACATCATCCTTAAAAGAAAGACAATACCAAAGGGGAAGCTGCCAGAAGGTGCCATTTTCAGATGTCAAGATAAGGAATGGACGTCTGAATTAATGCAAGACTTGTTGCATGTTGTCTGTAACAGGCAACCTGGTGCCCTGCTGAAGCAGACAGCGATGCTTGCGCTTGGATGCATTTCTAGGGTGTATAACTGAAGAAACCTAAAAGAAACTTAAGAAAGCAAATATTAGTCTTCAGAGTATTCCTGGAGGCAACTGCTATGGGTTCTTGATGGTGCTGTAAGCAGCCTTTTAGGAGCTGTGTGGAGAAACAATGCAGAGATTGCATCCTGGGGGGAAAAAATCCGTTGGAAAAATCCATTAAMCCTAAGGGCATAAATCGAGAAGCCACCTTTGGCCTTCCTGGGACAAGGGCTTCTGGGAAAGAATCACTGGTGTCCGTGTTGTGAAAAGACTGTGTAAGTACCGTATTTCAGATACCGAGGATGGGAATGTTGATGCCCTTATGCAGGACAATAAGGTTAGTGGGCACTGCAAGAAGCAATGACAATATTAACAGTAATGCTAAGAACTACAGTGATTGTAAGTGTTTCATTGGCAAAACAAGTGCCCGCCAGGGCTGGGGCAGGTTTTGGCACACAAGGAAGCATAGTTTTCAAGTTGGTTTTTTTTTTTTTATTATGTATAATCATGATAAGTGTCAAGATTACAAGGAGTGGTTGTCTATAAAGCTAGCTATACCCCAAGACTATCTAAAACCTCAGCTGTGTTTAAGGGTAGATTTGCACCTATTATGGACTTCTGAAAATGGATGGGAGTTAATCGATTTCATTTTGACAGGAAAATATGCTTGGCTCAGTGTCTGAGAAATTAAAATTAATATTCTTCTGGCCACTAACTTTTGAAAGAAGTTACTCTCCAGCAACCTAAAGCCTCTTGAACATGTAATTCTTAAGCTGAAGAGGGTGTCTATGCTGCTTTGCTTTCCTACGTCTCTACCTCATTATGTTTTCAAGTAGTTGTGCTTTCTTTCACTGCCAGAATTGTGTTTCTGGCACAAGCGTGAACCTGCTGCCAGCTGGTTGTCTTGTGCTGCAGCCTCCTCATGGCAGAGCTACCAGAACATGGTGTCTCATTAAGTTCTCTGTGTACCTCGTCTTATTTAGACAGATGAAGGGTCCAGAGCAGGGGTATCTGCGAACAAGATGCTTTGGTACCCTGTAGCTCAGAGGTGCTCATGCACCCTCCGCGGTGTCATCAGACCACTGCAGAGCCGGGAGAGACTCGCATGCTATAATTGCAAAATCAGTTCTGTGATGCTCCTGCCAACATTAAGGCTTTCATTCCTATAATGCCCTGATATGTTAAAAAAACCCTAAAATCTAAAGAATTAACATCTGTTCCCTCACACAAGCGTAAATCCAGAAAACTCCTCTGATACTGGGAGTTGGGGGTGAGGGCGTTTGTGTCTGTACTGAGGCAACTGAAGGCAGAATTTAAACGTTAGTCATATTCCTTCACCTGTAACATGATCATGCTTGAGTTGGCCCTAGAGAGGGTTTTAAGAAAAGAGTCTTGTAGTGCTAAATGTATTTAACTGTTAAATCTTTAACTGAATTTTCACCGGTCATGTACAAAGCCGGAGTAATACCTGAGTTACATTTCTACTGACTTACACTCTTCACAAATGAAAGAAGGTGAGATGACTTGCTAACTGGTGCAGTAATTAATCTTCAAGAGGGTAGAAGACACAGCATTAAATTGGAGCTCAGGTTACAGAGATGAAATTAAATGAACAAATTCAGTGTCTCTAGTATCTTACCACTTATTACACAAGCTGTCTAAGTACATCTAGAGATTTAATTAATTCTGAGATTCCCTGATCAGTTGCAGAAAAAAGACAAAACACAGTGTATGGCAAGAGAGTCCTAATCAGAGTGACCTGCTATGTGGTACCAGAATTATCGGTGTACCCTACGTGCACGCTGCAGATGATATGCTGTCTCTGTGTCAGACCGTGCTGAAACGCAGAGCTACATCGCAAGTTCCTGTACTCAGAAGGGCATTTGGAAGAGCCTGAGAAGACCTTAACTGATCAATTTGTCAAGGAAAAAATTGTCACCGTTAAACTTTAAATACAAAAAGAGTTTCTCACAAAATGCAAGACTCTCTCAGCGTGTACCAGCTCTTTTTACAGATTAGCTGATTTCTGTGCGGCCCACCCATTTCCCCAGTATAAACCCTGCTGAGGACAAGCCCTACAGCTCAAGGCCTTGGGGAGGAATGAGTGAAGCTTGAAGCTGCTCTGGGTGGGAAAGGAGGACCTTCTCCCTCCCACGGCCTCTGACTAGACAGAGGAGTTTGCCCCCTCCCGAGCCCACAGCTCGGCAGAAGGCCGTGCCGCACAGGCCCCGCACCCGTCCTGCCCCGGGGGCAGCTGCCCCAGCACCACAGGAGCAGCAGGGTCAGGCCTGGCATGGGGCAGCCCCTTCAGATTCAGGTTTAATTACCTGCTCTTTTGACTTCTGCAAAAGAATAGAAGCATTTTTTTGAAAGGTGCCGTGTTCAGAGAGAAATCACGGTATGCTGGGGAGTTTAAGTGGGGCATCGCTTATTTAATTCTCTCTTCTCTGCATAGCAGCTGGGCTTTGTATCCCAAGTAATTTAAGTAGGAAGCTTGTTTTTATTCCCTTAACTTGCAGCATGAATGCCACCAGCCATAGCTGATAACAGCGACCAGTGCCAGAAAGCCATCAATACTTTTAGGTCTGTAGATTCACGGTACTCCTTATTATGCCTGCAAGACACACAGCACTGGATCCACACAATTTATTCTAGAGCAGGAGCTACTTAATGCTCCACTATGTTAAAGATGCAAAAGTGAAAAAACCTGATCCTGCCTCCATCGCTCAGACAGCTGCCATCGCTGGGGAAGGACCGAATTCAGAGCCTGTGACAGTGTTTTCTGATGAGCTACTGGCACATGAGAGACTTACCATGTTCACCTGAGGAGGAGCACACCTGTTCAGTCAACCCGTGTGCACGATAACGAACGGTAATTGTGCATCAGTGCTTCTGGGGACTCTGTCTTTGCATCCAGACTGCCGAGAGATCATGCTATCTATAATGCCTACATGAGTAAGCAGGGTCCTATGCACTGAATAATGTTGGAGCTTGTTTGTTACTCTTTTCACATGCTCGGTTTGGCAAGGAGAAGTTAACAAGAACTCGATCTAAATTCTCATTGATCTTTTGATTTCAGAAGAGCTGTAACAATCTGCAGTAGCTGCGAATTTGGCCAGTTTTCTAGGTCATGTTGGTTGTTTAAGGACCAGGCAGAATATTGTTTTTTCTTTAGAGGTTTCTAAGTTCAGTTCTCTGAAGAAGCTGTTGACTACCATTAGTAGTGGGTTCATTTGTTCTCTGCTGGACACTGTCAGCCAGCAGGGGTTTAGGCTGTTGTGCAGCTCCCAGCTCAATTATTTCTCAGGGCTCTTTGTTTAATATAATGGGGTCAAATTCAGACTGTAGGTGGCTGATGATTTCTGGTCCAATTTACAATAGCCTGTCTGCGAGCCCACCTTGAATCCAGTTAATCTCTTTTGTGAAATAAAGTGAAAACTCTGCAAAGTCTTCAGTGTTTTGGTATAATATTTAGTTTTTATAATATAAGCTGATTAGCAATTTTTCCTGTTCAGAGTGGCTCTGACATATTTATGCAGCTGTGTTGATAGAGGAATTATTTTTATTTCCCATATTGTAAAGCACTGCAATGGGAAGTCTTTCTGCTGAAAGATGAAATGAAGAAATGAAAATAGGTTTAGTATTACCAATATCTACCATCTGTTTTGTGAACCTCAAGTTAACAACTAATCAAATATTTCTGATCACTGTTAAGAGTGTGATATGGTCTTTAGGAGGCCTCAGTACTTGGGTTTGTCAATATGTAGGCATTGTAGCTGACCGGTTGGCTTCTTAGAGCAGGTATTAAGTTGCCACCTTGGCTGACTCACAAACACTGAAAAGGACTGTGAACCTTAACTGCTCCAGCTCAGCTCAAATCTTTAGAGCTGAAGGACACAACAACTTCTGGAACATCACAGTGGGGAGTAGGTGTGATGCTTACCCCGGGGATCATGCAGAAAGTTCTGGGGATTCAAGGACCTTTGCAGAATAAACTGCTCCATTTATTTTCATGTTTTATGGGAGGGCTGAAACAAAAGGCCTCAATCTCACACTGTCTAAACAGAGTAGCAATGAGACTACTTAATCTTCTTCTGGATTAAGGCTCTGATCCAGACTGTAACTCAGTGCACAGAGATCCAGGGAACACTTGACATTTCATGATTTTTACAATGAGGCAAATAGATAAGACATTAGAAAGCTTTAGCAGCGGTGATCCAGAATGCAGGGTACACTCCCATATCAGGCTATTTCTGCTAGGAGATAAAGTGATTCAGTTGGACCTGATGTAGTGTGTTACAAATCATAGTTTTGCTGAAACAACAATGTCTAACCACAGAGGCAATTTTGCCAGATTTTGTGTATAGACATAGTGGTAGACATAACCACCTGCTTGCAAAGGAGGAGCAGGAAGGCTTTGCAGTTTCCTGGCATATACCACCTTCTCCTCTTGAACAAGTGTTTTTCTTTTTATAGCAGTCAAGATAGTAGAGACAACACTGTACCACAGCAGCATCTTTGTTTAATCATCTGAACTATGTGTCTCATTACTCTTTATATTGCATTCACTTCAATCCATGCATAGTTGTTTCTCTGATGCGTATGCAGATCTGAGCACTTGCTGTTTACTGTGGGGCAGGAGAAAGTGGCTGACATTTTGCTTATATTGCAATTATCTGGGTTTACTTGCTTACAAATAGAGAGGCTTCATTTTAACAGTTGTATCAGGAACTTTGCAACTTAGAGATGCTTTTCAAATGTAAAAAAACCAGTTACCAGAGTGAGTGACTTAAAATGTAAACTAATGTAAGTAGAGAATTCTAAATATATTTGATTTTGTGATAAAATAAAGTGAGGTCCATTTGCCGATTCCACAGGTGGTGGAAAAGGATTGAAAACAATTCCCCTTTATTTCCCTTTGTAGGTAAAGACGTGAGCGTTGATTCTTTGCTCATGAGATAAACCTTCTTTGTGGCAGTAATGGATGCAGCTTGCAACCAGGAAAGAAGGTAAGAAGGAAAAAAACCCACAAAGCTTACTATTCAGAAGGAAAACTAAAATAGATATTTTATCTTTGAAAGTTATCACACTATTCAGTAAATAAGATGTCAAAACTAACTGTAGTCCTGGGTTGGTTTCTGTTCAGTTCTTTCTCAGGAAAATTGAATAAAAAGTTGAAACTGAATGAAGACTATGAGGACGTGAACAGATTCTTTAAGCTGCCAGAAGGCAGCAAGCTTGGAAAGACACTGGAGAAGTTTCTAGGTGACTCTATACTTAATATTTATATTTTACAGGTCTTCATTTCTTAACTTTATTGTTACCCTTATTCCTTATTTCTACAGTTCTACTTTGAGCATTCGTATTTGAGTTAAATTCTAAAAACTTTTAGAATTTTGAATATTTCCTTCCTTTTTCTTCTCCTTTTTTTCAGATGAGCGTGCTTTTGTTGTCCTTTCACTCTCCTCCAGTTCCAGTTGCTAATGCACAAGAAGTAGAATACAGTCTTAAGAAAAATTGAGAACCCTGAAGGTAAAAAGCCTGAAAAGTCAAATGTGGGACTGTGAGTAAAACGTTGTCGTGGTTTAAGCTCAGCTGGCAACTAAGCACCACACAGCCACTCACTCACTCTCCCCCAGGTGGGACGGGGGAGAGAATCAGAAGGGAAAAAGTGAAAAAAAACTTGTGGGTTGAGATAAAGACAGTTTAATTGGGAAAGCAAAAGCCGCGCACACAAGCAAAGCAAAACAAGGAATTCCTTCMCTACTTCCCATGGGCAGGCAGGTGTTCAGCCATCTCCAGGAAAGCAGGGCTCCATCACACRTAACAGTTACTTGGGAAGACAAGCACCATCACTCCAAACATCCCCCACTTCCTTCTTCTTCCCCCAGCCTTATATGCTGAGCATGACATCATATGGTATGGAATACCC